>JAVTVJ010003312.1:0-104014 GCA_034509425.1 Eopsaltria australis
GAAGAGGAGAATTGTAGGCACAAAAGGTAAAGATCACGGATTGAGGTAAGAACAGTTTACTGGGAACAGCAATGACATTAGTAAACAAACGGTGACGGCAACAAAGCTAATGACAGATGGTAGAAGAAAATGTTACTGTTCACTGCAGCAATGGCCAGACATAGACAATTCCAGATAGCTCCTGCTGCCACATTTCCCCACCATTCCCTCTAGCTCTAACGGACCTACTCCCACAGCTCCCTCTGCCATGTTTTACTCTACTGGAAGAAGCCCCTTCTCCCCAGAAGAGATTCCCTTCCCCACCTGAGGTGGTTTACAATAACCTCTGGGTCCAGGTCATTCCACCTCCTGGCTACTGAAGAAATTCAACCCTGTCCTGGCCCAACCAGACCAAAGGAATAACCCCATTCACTAACACAGGCTGGAGACCAACCAGCAGGAAAACAGCTTTCCAGAAAAGAACTTTGTGCCCTGAGGATTCTGGTGGACAAGCGGACCTTGGCCTAATATTTTGACCTTGTGGCAAAGAAGGCCTTCCAAGTTCTGGGCTGTATTAGCAAAATAATTGCCAGAGGATGGAGGGAAGTGACCCTTTCCCTTTTTCCACTCCATTCCTGGACTCCCTTATGTACAAAAAGGATATTGTTTTACTGGAGTGATGCCCATAAAAGGCATGAAGATGATTCAGAGCCTGGAGCATCTGACATGTGGATGAGAGGCAGAGAACTAAAATTGTTAAACCTAGAGAAGTCTTAGAGGGATATTTTCAAAGTGGAAAGGGGGAAAAGGAGCAAGAAAGAAGTCAGATTCTTCTCACTGATATCCTGTTAAAAGATAGGAAGCAATGGAAACAAACTGGAACACAATATGTTTAGGTAAAACCTAAGAGAAAGGTTTTCAGAGTGAGTGTGTTCAAGGGCTGGAAGAAGTTGCCAGCAGAGATTGCAGAGTCTCTGTTCCTGGAGACATTCAAACCCCATACAGACATAGTACCAAACAAGCACCTTTTGTTAACCCTACTCAAACCAAAAGGGTGGTGCATAAGGGGAGAACAGCTGATATTTTTAGAGGAGTGACAATATCCAGAGATTGCTTCCAGTCCCAATGATTCCATCATTCCACCATTTCATTTCAAGCACTACACTTCCCACGCACTCTTCACAAATTATGAAGTCTAGGATGTTGGTGTACATCTGCCATGACTTACGTGACCAAAACAGTCAGAAAATCTGTCTGATTAGGCAACATGTTATTTTGTGGACCACAGTGGACAAGAATTTAACCTCAGCGTTTTCCCTGAGGTTGTGACAAATAGGTCATGTACACAGGTAGCAGAGAAGTATGGCCAGGGCAGTTCTTTGGAAGAGGCCCATTTTGTTTCCACTTTTATCCCATGAGAAAGTTTTGGAAGTTGTCTTGGCATGCAGCTGTTTACAGGAAACAATAGGTACGACATGCAAAGCAAAACTCTGAAACTGTTGAACATTCTTCAGTTTTCATGGGACTACATTCCTACAGAAAAAGTAGACCACATATATTGACTTATTAATAAGATGGAGAATATATTTTCTCTTAATAAATAAGACTTCTCCTGAAGTAACACCTCCCATTCCATGTGAAATACTTCACAGAGTATTTCAGAAGTTGAGAAGAGAACATTTCTGGTTCTCTGTATTAACTTATTTGGGATAACACTTTTTTCTTGTATGGAGTCAAATAGCTGGGTAAAGCATACTGTTATTATTAATTTGGCTCAATTCACAATTATGAAGATCAAAACTAGACAATACTTCTACAAATATCTTGCCTTTTTTGCTGTTTGAAGTTTTATATGTTTTAACTTTCAGCAGTAAATGTGTCACTCATCCAGAAGCTTTATCAAAAACTCGTAGATGGCACACACTCCATTATACCAAATAATACTAAATAATGAAGAATGGAGACTGATTATTAATGCAAAATGGCTTGAATAAGCGAATGAATAGAATGACAAAAATAGATTAAATAATTGAGTCTCAGAAAGGATGTTAAAATGTACATCTTACATAAATCAAAAATGAAGTGTGTATGACACAGAATGAGTCATTCCATGAATAAGAGGAAGATGAATTCAAATGTTATTTGCCAGTAGTAATAGATGGTACCACTCTGGTTTTTTCAATCTGCTAAATAAGATGGACCTAATACAGGAAGTTGGTAGGAGTTTTGCTTGGCTAAGGAATGTAGCATAGAGCATTAAGAAAGTAATGAATTTAAATATTAAATATCTGTTGTGTTGGCCTACATTCTAATCCTGTCTCCAGTGAATTAACTAGCTAAATGTCTATTAGCATCACCGAGAACAGGGAAGGACCCCCTCTCCTCTGGTACAAATTAATTTCTTTGTTAAATGAAAAATAAATTTTAAAGTAATCTGCAATTAGCCTATAAAATATTTATTTTTATCAAAATAGTAAAATCTTAACAGACTTTTTTTAGCAATGTTCATCAGTGAAGGACAAGCTAGAAATACTATTCATTTTAGAGTCAGCAGAAATTTAAATTTTTATCGTATGCCACGGTATACATTAAAGAAATGGCAAACCTATAGAACAAGAGATTTTTAAGAATTAGCGTTCAGGTAATATCACATTATCAAATCTAAATAGGTATTACTACATTCAGCAGTGAACATTTCATTATTGGATTAGAAAATGTAAGTTTAATATCAAAAGGCATTTCCATATGAATTTCTGACTATGCAAACGGTATCACAGATGAGGCTTGAAAGTTGCTATTGTTTTTAGCCATGTCCAGATTGGATCCGTTTTTAAAAGCCTCCCTCTTTGTTCTACATAGTAGGCTGAAAAAAAAATAGGACAATGACTGTTATTTTATTGCTCTTAGTAATCTGAATTCTCAAGTTTTAATTTGTCATGCTAAAGGGAAAATAAAAGAAGAAGAAGAAATAGTGGCATGATTTTAGTGCACTAAGAGTAGAAAAAGAAGTAGAGAAGTAAAAAAAGGCTAGAGAGACAGAGGGGAAATAAACTTGGCAAAAAAAGTCTTGAAGTGCAGAAAGGTCAGAACAGGAGAGAAAGCTTGGAGGAGACAGATGTTCTTGGGAACAAAAAGGGTAAATGCAATTTCTGGACTAGAGCAAAGCCTTGGACTCATTAAACCAGAGCAAAACAATCAATAAGGAGACTTTGGGGAGCAAAGAGAGCAATCACACCTTGGAAGGAAAAAGAGAAAGAAACTGGGAAGTGGGCCTGAAAGAGGAGAGCAGGGGAGAATTGAGAAATGAGGTTTTGGGAGAAGAGATAGGGCTTTGTTAGGATGGAGTTAAGCAAAAAATATTGCTAAAGGCTCCAGCTCTCTGAAATGTCAGCCAAGGTGGCTGTCTGTAAATCTCTGGGTTTATTTATTTGTCTTGCCACAATATATAAAGGAATTTATTTAGTTAGTGAAATGCATTTTTCTTGCATTCTGCAGAGCCTATTCTCCCTTTGGTGTCCATGCTAAGAGGAGATTGTTGAATAAATCGATGGGAGAACAGATGTCTTTGAACAGTTTTCCATTGGCAAATTTTTCTTGTTATTTAGAATTTTTAAGAATATGCAGACTTTTGGAAAAGTTTGCACAGGCTAGAAACTCAGAATTTTGTATTCAATTGTGAAATACCGAGGGCTGACAAATGGCTAGATGATATAACCCTGAATCACTTAATCACTAACATGGTTAGGTTGTCAGTGATGTTATTCCACCAGAAAGTGCTCCCCTACATGATAAACAGTTGTACACTGTATTCCAAAGGCTATCTTGGACAGTGAATTAAGCAGTCTGGGTGATTAATGGATTTGGTGAATGCTGAAATAGATTTATCAGTCTTTGATTATGGTGTTCAGAGAAGTAAAGAAGTCATGAAAATAGAGGAGTTCTGTTAACAGTACAGTTCTTCCATTTAAATATATGAAGTTTCATAGAATTTGTCCAATTATACAATCAGATAGGTCACATTAGGAGAAGTGACTGCTTCTTTTGCTCATGACAATTAGTATGTCACTTTTCAGGTGGGATACCTGAAGGCAGCAGAAGGCCTTCAAAAGCAATATACTGTTCTTCATGTAAAGATGAACAGCTAAGGAGTTTAAAAGCTTCTTTCAGTATTTTCCTTTTTTCCCACTGTGTATCAGCACAATGCTTTGAAAGGTTTCCTTTTTTGTTTAGTCCAATTGTTGGCTTTCAACACTGAGCAGCAAACTGAGCTAAACCAAAGCAATATAAACCCCAATGAATTTGCAGTGTCTCATCTACTAATGCCCACATTTTGCCACAGGCTTCATAGTTAAGTACATAAGAATGTGTTTGTACCTGTTGGTGAATCTATAGCTGATCTACTCTGAAGACAAAAATGAGGAATGCAAAATGTTTTGACAGCAACTACAAAAAATACTATTATTCTTCCAATATGATGTGACATTTGTTTTATTTTGGATCAGGATATTAAGAACCAAATACTAAAGACTTATTGTACTTAGGAAACACACTTTGCTTAGGATCCTGATGGTCTAATTGTGTTCAATTCATTAAAAATATACATATGTATGTGTATAAAAAGTTCTTTCCCTTGTTGAGTGTGACATATGCCTGTATAAATTAGTCTAAAAAAAGAGTTCTTTCCCTTGTTGAGTGTGACATATGCATGTATAAATCAGTCTAAAAAAAGAAGGTGGATGGGTTGCACAAATTCTTTTGGGTTGTTGTGATGTGGATAAAGAGGACAAGCCATTCCCAAAAACTAGAAGAATAAGGGTTCTGTGCCATGTTGTTGAGGGGAGGAAAGGACAGACTTAGATATGTTAGATGCAGGAATTGTCAGGTTCCATGTGTTGAACCAGAAGCCATGAGCAGAGTGGTTCCTGGCATCTGCTATGAATCATCTGCTGGTGGCTGCTACATGGACCCATAATCATCATATCAGAAAGAGGGAAACTTTGTCTGGAGTCCATTTGAATGCCGAATGTTACAAAGGGTCTTTGTCTTTAGCAGGGATTGCAACCCAGGACGAATAGAATTCTGAACTATTCATTCAAATCTTGGCTGCAGGAAAGATTATTTTCCCTATTTTGACTAGTCTAGAAAAGGTGGATACCTTCTTTGTTTTGAATTTTGTCACTTTGGGGTACCCATCTTGAAATCAGACTGAACAGCTTTTGTCCTGGTATGAGTGACTGATGCACAAAAGAGGCTGGTATCACAATACTTGCCTTCAACTGACCTCTGTGTGAGACTGCATCCACATGGGGATCTGAGTGAATGCTAGAGCCCCAACAGGTCAGAGAATTCTGCCAACTTGCATCGAGTTTACATTAAAAGAAAAAGCAAAAAATAAATTTTCAAACCTTTCAAATGGAGAAACATTTTTTGAATTAAGATTTATTATTTGGTTTCATAATCTGTTACTTGACAGCAGCTGGCTATACGAAGTGTGGAGTCTGTTGGATTAGTTTATATAACAGATGGTTCTGTTTTCAAATTTACTCCAAATGTTCAGATGCTTTAGTAAATTAATATTTCCCATCTGATAATAGCTCATGGATTCAGCTTTAATCTTCAGTCTTTCAAAAAAGAAAAAAAGAATTAATAAAGACCACTGGGAATCATTGACACTCAATTCGAAAATGATAGCCTTGGGAGTGACAGGACTGGGGCAAAATTCGTAAGAAATTGCAGTAAGAGTATTGTACTGAGGTTTAAGCTAAAATCACAATGTATGCAGTGTTAGACTGTACTTCTCAAAATATTTTTATTGGAAGATTTCAAGACCTGTTTCATGTCTTAGTTGTGTATATTTTTGCACTATCCATAAGTTCCACTTATATAAAAAGCAATCTTGAAAGAGCACAAATAAAGCAAGACCAGAACAACAAATTCATTAAGCTTCATGAAGGGTCTGTAAAGTGAGTATGATTATCATTGTAGTGCAAAACCCTATTGCAATATAATAATTATAATGAATGGTTCATCCCATATATTTTTGAATCGTTGGAAGAAAAAAGAAATCCAAGACAGCTTCTAAACACCTGCAGGCAGTATGGTGTTGTCTGTTTCTTACTCAGTAGACATATGGAGATGTTCTGTATCTGCATGTCACCCTCATATCAACTTTCAACTATTTTCTTTCTTTGTCTCAACTGACATCTAATAACACCTTACTAAAGAATTTGAGGAAAATAGGAACAGCAAACAGTGAAGTTGCTGTTCCAACATAAATTTGCTCTCTGTATATAGATGTGATGTGATACCAGTTTATATTACATAGCACTTTTAATTAGGCAGCCCACTTTTTCTAAAGAACTCCAGTCTCATTAATGACTAAGACAAATGGTGCTCATTGAAGATTGGTCTTTATTTGGCAGTTCTTCACAGTCCCATTTTTCAATATATGACCATATTAATTATTTATCATGTGCCATCCAAACCCTGTCCTGAATATAGAAATTTTACTGTGTACAGAAATATTTCTACTGGGCTCTTGCATTAGTGCCAGTGGATTAGTTCAAAAAGAGTATGTGACTGTAGACAGGATTTCAGAGCCCTGGAGTTATGTGCCCAGACTCCACATGTGATGTAAAAGGAGAGTAAAAATATTTCAGAGAGTTATGTGGATTGACACTCAGGTTGAGCAGACTTCTGTCCAGGGATGACACACAGAGGTTGACTGAAAAGGAAAAATGCACTTAAAGTCTTTCCAATGTGAAAACTTAAAAATCTTACTCAAGAGTATAAGATCACGCATCCTTGCACTTTGGACAGAAATCTAACTCTCATCCTTGGTGAAGTATCTAAGTTCTTGCTTTCAATAAAGAGCAGGGAACACTATTATTTCCGAATTTAGAGGAGGAGACAGCAAAGGATTTGAGGGTACTCTTACTGTGATATTGGCTGTGCAACATTTTACTGGTTAAGCATTCACCTATTTTAGAAATCCAGGTTTCATTATTTTGAATCCCACTCTAAGAGAAGTATAAAAAGTGTGCTCAACAGCCATTCCACTGTGCACTAAAGCAAGTTCTACTCAATAAGGCAAGAAAAGAGACAAGGTGAACCCATATTTCTTAGTTTAATGGCTAGAGCATGCAGTTGAGAATGAAGGAGGAAATGAGTGAGCAACTGCTACACAAAATGGGGAATATCTATTTTGCTGCTTTTTCCTGATGAGGAGTCCTTAAAAAATGTAAAAAACCTACAACGGAGTGCAGGGCTTTCTGATTGAGTCCTGCTGTTGCCTTGTCCAGAAATTTTATGAACATCCTCCTTTCATGTTGTGGCAGAGTTTCAAAAGGAGCCAGTGTCTACCCTCCCTTCCTTGTGTTCCCCAAAGTCTATTGTGTGGAAGCTCTGAGTATGACTCACCTCAGAAGAAAGGGGAAATTGAGACCATACCTCCTACATCCCCAAGAAATGCCATATTGACTAGATTGTTGCATAACAGGAGGCACCACCTTCTTGGTCAGTTAGGTTTTAAAAGAAATCAGTGGGAGTAAGCTTTTTAATAGATAAAGATGGGAGTTTCTAGAGCCAAATCAGGCTGAGGAAAGCATGTTAAATTGAAATATGCCCTATTTACAGTGACATACCTCTCAGTGAATAAGCAGAGTTTTAGACCCTTGTTACACTGTGAAGTTATTGAGACTCTTAAGGAGATGAGGTGATTCCAAGATTGGGTTGAAACAGAGGGGTGTTAGAGGAACTCAGAATGATTTTATCTTAGTGAGAGTCCTGTCCAGGAGGGACTATTTTTGTCACAGAACTATGAAGGACTGTAGATAAAACAGTGAAAGAACATAAAGTAGCCAGGCTGACAATTTAGCTGATATCGTAAGAACAGTGTAAGCGAAGCGTAGAGCTCATCCTGAGGCCTTTTTGGTCTCACTGATCTCAGTTACAGGAGTAAGAGCTCAGTACACTTGCTGTATGGTTTCAGATTGCACAACAAAGAGCCACCATGTTGTCCCCTTCAGAAAATTTCAAGTTCTCTGACTTTCCTAGCAGCGCCTAAAAGTTGCAATAGGAGCTGAGAATCTATTTACCTAAGGGAAGGTAAATAGTCTAGCCTTGAGGATATCCTTCTGCCTCCTGCATGTTTCAGTCTCAGGTTTTATGGCAAAACTCGGATAGCTCTCCTCATGCAACAGACAGCCTTGAGCACCATGCACTAAAGAAGGCCTGGCTTCACTTGGAATAACTACATGTCATGGCCTTTGATTGTATCTGTGTATGCATGAGGGAGGCACATCACAGCTTCCTAAGGCAGTTTACAGTGCAGTAACACATGAACAAAAATTAGACCAAAAAACCACTGAACACTGAATCCTGCAATATATGGTGGATCCTCACGTGGGTCTGGGTTCTTGGAATTTATAACACAGCTGTTTAGCACTTGAGCTGACAAAGTAATTTGTAGTAGCTGAAGATTTATCTTCCACTAGGGGGGAATGAATACACATATTTTGCTGGTGAGTTAACAAATCTTTGCTAGCTCATGGGCAAATTATGAGACTTGGGGAGGTAGTAGGTTAACTGGTCCTAAGGAAGGGAATAAGAAAGTCATAGTCTGAAAACAGAAACACACCCCAGGAGTGATGCCTGGTTTCCTTCTATCTGTCTGTATTTCTGTGAGCTTTTGGAAATGCTTAGGTCGAACTTTTTTCTGTGACTAAGAGGGGAAAAAACGAAATAGTAGGACTTTAAGGAGATGTGCAAGATACACAGTAAATGTGTATGGACAGGTGGAATAGATAAATTTCTGGTGACTGAAAGCTGGGTTATCAGTTCAAAAACCCTGAGCTGCCCTCACCGTAGACACCACTTCCTGTGCTACACACAATGGCTCAAAGCTCCTTCAGTTCATTCACTACAGTCAATAGCAGCTGACTTGGAAAACCATCCCAACTGTTTCTACATCCAGTTACTGTGAAGCAGAGGTGACATGACCTGACATTTAGTCAGAGATCTTTCCAAAATCCAAAATAGTGATGTGAAGGTCCCACTTCTTGCATCTCTGGCTGCTGAAGTTGGGAGAGCTTTTGAGTTTGGGTCTCAGTCAGGCCCTCAGTCTTGTGATGTGCCAAGGGCCCCTGGTTTCCCAACAGACTTACATGTGGAAGTTCTGACTGTGTCTCCTTGGGCCTCAGTTACTGCTCTCAGCTTTAATTTCCCTGTGCCTGTTCATTCTCCTATTAATGCCAGTTCTCCACCCTTTCCCACCCTTGTGAGAATGAATTTTCATCCACTGTGGGCCTTTCCACTTCCCATTGTAGTCAAGGAGTGCTTTGCCATTGACTTCCATGAGAACAAGGTCTGGCCTTTCCTTTTTCTCTCTTCACCCACCCACAGCTGTTGTCTATCTATTCTTATGCTGTTTCTCTAGGCTTTTTTATTTAAATTCTGTATCCCATATTATAAACTTCATAATTTTTTTATATTTCTCTGGCCTCTTTATGCACTGTAATCTGAACCCTTTTCTCTAAACCTCCCTAACTTTTCACACACCCATTCCCTTGTCCCTCTTTCATTTTGTTTCTTTTCCAGCTTTTGGCTTTCCTATTTTAACCTCTCTGACTAGCAAAGGAAACAGAAAAATAAACGGAAGTACTAAGACTTTCACACAGTAGCTGAGTGAGGTGGTGGTTTGAATTCATCAAAGAGTATTAGTTTTTCAAATTTTAATAGCCTGGGTAGGAATCTTGTTCATTATTAATCTGTGTTAGAATTGTAATGAAACACCGTGGTGGTGGTAATTAAATTTCAAGACAGATGCTTCATAAATAAAGAAGCATTTCATAAATATCAAATTATGCCACTATCTTAGCATGTGCAGGTTGTCTGTCATTACAGAAATGTGATAATTATCTCTATTAATTACAATTAAGGGATGGATAAAGGATAGAAAATGTAGGTATGAAGGAGGGAAATACCTGTAGCACTGAGGTTGTCTCTTACCTCTTTTATACGTGAGTTTTAGAGGGGTTTGCATTTTTAATTCAGTCCTCATTTCAGCAAGGAAAATAAGTATGTAGTTAAGTAGCACCTGTCTCCAACGCTACATTTAACTGTGTGTGTTTCACTGACTGCTGAAAAGCACTTTTCCCTTGCAACAGGGTCTCTCTTTGAACACTACTGTGTTCCCACTGGTGCTTTCACAGATAGGGACAACTTGAAAACTTATTTTGTTGGGTTTTAAAATCTCTTGAAGTGAGACTGACAGGTCTGTAGTATCCAAGGTCCTCCTTCTTGCCCTTCTTGAAAACTGGGACAACATTTGCCAACTTCCAGTGAACTGGGACCTCTCTGGAATCCCAAGACTGCTCAAACATCATTGAGAGAGGCTTTACAATTACTAAAGTGTTGCAATGAGGTCTATTTTGTGAACTGAAGTTTCAGTTATGCCTCACCAGCACACAATATTCCTCCAGCATATTTGCATATAAATCTAGCAGTAGACTCATCCTTGTATTGTATACATGTTAATATTTTGTGTGTGCAGAGGTGTGTTTCATTGTATAATTCCAAATCATGTGGTAAAGTCCAGTCAACACCTTTGTGGATTTAAATGCAAATCAAGCAGTTCTGGCATTTAATTTTATTAATCACAAAGTACTCTAAACTTTCTCAGAGTCTGATCTTTTCATCCTAAGCTTATTTGATCTTCATCCAAGTAACCAGCATGATTCAGTATTCTCCCAGGATATAATATTATAGTTTGCAAAGTGATTGTTAAATGCATTAATAATTTCAATGGGATCATTAATAACATTTCTTGTCAGCGACCTAGCTCAGCTAATAACTTTCTTGTGACTTGCATGAAGTGAATTTTTTTTCTGGGGGGAAGGATATCCTTTTCCAGAGGTTTCTAGATGTCTTTCAGTTGTTTTCCAGTGGCTGAAATAGCTTTTAACTGTGGTATGTCTTGAGGTTTATGCATTCATTTCTAAGAAAATGTGATAATTGGTTAACCAAGCATTCCTCTGTATTTGTCCTGATTGCTTAACCTAACAACTCCACCAATATTTTCTGTAAATAACAGTAATTGTAGATATTTTTCTTAATAATGTCTTGTTGTTACAGAATAATTTAAGGCAGAAAATGTCTATTGACAGAAGTCATATTAATCTATTAAAATAGTATGGCAAAGCCGTGTCTTGTGGACAGAAATTTAATTTGGCAGAATTTCAGTTTATAAGAGCAATCATCATTGCTGGTATTTTCATATCAAGATAGTCACTGGATTGCAAATGGTAGGTCTCTGGCTGTTGGTGTATTGTAAAGAAACCCAAAATGCGATGTAACTTGGAGAGAGACAGTAATCATCTTTGTCTCCCTATTTACCCTTGCCAGTCTGATAGTTTGCTGTCTGGCAACATTCATCTTTCAGATCACCATATCCTCCTTGAGTGACTGCAGTCTTTCTCTGTGCATCTCCACACTCCCCATATTGCTGTCTCGTGTTTACTCTGTGTGGAATAATGCAAGTCCAACTACTTGTTGGCCACAGTCAAGCAAGGATCACTCTTCCTGCTTTATCTAGCTTGCTATGTGTAGCAATGGAGTCAAGGGCCAAGGTGTCATCGTTTATCAAAGGAAATAAGTTAATACAAAAAATTCAGTTGTGGAAAAGCAATATATCCTGCCAAAACAATGAGAGGGAAATCCCTGCCAAATGTTGATATAACTCACCAGCAACCAGGTCTGTAAGACATTGTCTCTGTGCATTGTCTGGTGTGAGCAAGCCAGAATTCACTGTCTGAGGAAAATGAGGAAGTCCTTAGGTAGGTCTGCTTGTAACTGTCCTTTACTGAAACACGTTATCGTTACTTTTCTCTGCTGTGTCCTTCCATCTGATGCATCAGTGTTGTACAGCCAAAGAGAAAGATTTATTATGTATTATCAGCAGCAGTGCCACCTTTGGGTTTTTTGCACATACATTGAAAGGGCAGGATGGGTCCCTAGCAGTAGACTACAATGGTTACTGTGGTTGGTGCTCTTTACGTAGTTAATGAAGCATATTTACAAGTGCAGGAACATTCATTTACTGTCCCATCCCTGGCAGTGTCCAGGGTCAGGCTGGATGGAGCTGTGAGCAACCAGGTCTAGTGGAAGGTGTCCCTGCCTATGGCAGGGGGTTTGGAACAAGATCATCTATCTAGCTGGTTGGTCTTCCAACCCAAACATCTCTATAGTTCTATGATCCTGTAATAGTTCTATGATCCTGTAACTCTATGACTTCTGTCTTTCTAAGCCTAGAAATTTTAAATAATATTTTTCAGAAGCATACTGTTATAATTGTACTTTTGGAGGATTATCTTGGACCTATTATTCTTCAGTCCATTCCCTAGGTCAAGTTAGAGCCCTCCATAAGAATCTTTATCTTAAGTTAGCAACCAGTGGGGGCAACTGAGCTGGTTGTAGCAGCTTGGAAATGCAGGCATTCCCACAATGACTGTGTCATTGTGTGCATTGGCATAAGCATCACTCCTGGAACTTTGCCTTATTGTGCTTACCCTCTTCCCTTACCTTTCCCAGAAAAAAAAATCACTATTTAATAGTTACTTTACTTTTCTGAATCATCTCACTGAAACAAGGCCTAAACAAAAATAAGGGTACACAATTAGCTAGAGACCAAATTTTCCAACAAGCTCCAGCTCTGACGATGATTAGGAGAGTGGAAAGAAGGTTATTCTATCTGACCTTGTTTTATACAGTCCCTATAGGTGTTATTTATTATCAGGGTAGTAAACACGATGCTAGTCAAGCATTCGGTTCTGTGAAGTTTTGTATCCAGTAACTTTAATTCTTCTTTGCATGCTGGCAAACCGGGCAAATATTTATGAGAGGCTGAAACTTATGTTGTTAGCATTACAGAATCAGAGAAGTTAAAGATGGAAAAATTTTATTAGATCATCTACAGTAGTAGTTCATCATCTTGCCAATACAAGCATTTTACTATAGAACAATGACTCCTTGCCCAAAGCCACAGAGAGAATCAGTGTCAGAGCCAGGATTAAAACTCAAGGAGTTTCTGGCTCCCTGTCCTCTACACAGACGGCGAGAGCATACTGCAGAAAAACTAGATCGTCCAAACATTAACAAAAAACAGCAGGGATGATTTGATTAATTCAGATTTGTTGCTAAAAGGTCTGTAGTGTTTTTGATTAGCTCTTGGGCCCTCATCAGGCTTAAAGGGGTGTGTGTGGTAAATTTCCTTTTACCAAGTATGTTACCTACAAGATCCTGAAGTGATATGAATTCTTGAGAAGGACGCAATTAAAGCACTACTCCAAGCAAATCCCTATGAATATATGGATCAGTATCTTTACAATAAATAGGTCAGACTTAAACCTGTAAGTTCTTGAAGACAGGGGCTTTATTTTCAGTGTCCATACAGTGCCTTACTGGACACTTTGAAAAGTACTGTAATACATTTTAATAATAATAAATGTTTATTTATTGGACATGAGAGCTAAAGTCAGAAGTTATTTCTGAGGGGTAGCTTTTTTGTTCATAAACAACTGCACTATGAAAATTCTGTATGCTTAATCTTCAGGGCTAATTATGAATACCAGTTAATTCTGCCTCCCATACACATTTCCAAGGATGAGTAGTATGTGGGAGGTACTTAATATTGTTATTATTACTGCATAGCACTCAGGATATATATTTTATAGATTCTCATGTAGCACCTACAATAAGAACACTTAAAAAGTCAATATTTTCTGCACAGCTTGGTTTTCACTTCCACACCAGAATTTTCACACACAGGTTTCTACAATAGAAGTATTATTATTGGAATTGGAAAAACTGCCTACTATTACAGATTTCAGATGTATCTCATTATAAGGTCTCATTCTCAGTAGCTAAACTTTAACTATGTAAGGAAACTTTTCATTTATATGCATTCACATCAGATAGGATCTTTTGAGGAAATTTCTAAGAAACTGAGAAGAAAAAATGCGACTATTTTAGTGAGATCTGAATCACTGTGCTTTGTAACAGGAATATAAAATTTGTCAAAGGGGGGTCTTTATGTTGGATGTCTGCTTTCTTTCTGTTTTGAACAAAGTTTTCAGGATATTCTGAGATATTCTGGAAGCAGTTTTTCTTCACTTAACTTCTTCCCACTTAAAAATGAAGTTTTCCACTGGTCTGATTTTGTTTACTCTTAAACACCAAGGTTTTTGCCTCTTCAGTGCTCTTTTGGTCCTTTCCTCATTGTCAGACAACTTCTCAGACACTAAAAAATGACACTCGGTGTTGAGTTTTACATTGCATTTTAGCAGGAGTCTGAGAATGAGTGGTTACATGCTGTGGCAATGCAGAAGATAATGAGAATTAACTCTGCATGCAGCTAAGGTTGCGCTTTCACAATCACTTGAAGATGATCTAAGTAGATGCTTCTGCCAAGAGTGGTGACCTCACCTATCCCCAGACAATGGTGGCATATTCCTGCCTCTCGACTTTGAGAGAACTCATCCAGATGAGGACCACTTACTTTCCATCTGAATTAGTTTCCTAACACTGTATCCATGAAGATGGTAGCACAGAAGTGGGTGTAAGATTGCTCACCTATGGCAGGGAGATGACAGCATGACAAGGGACTGGAACTAGATCATCTTTAAGACCCCTTCCAACCCAAAACATTCAGTGATTGTGGGAGATTGAGTCAGAGAGACTGGAACTAGTTGGAAAATTCGTGATGCAGCTGTGAATAAATAATGCTGACAGCAAGAACAGCCAGTAAGAACAATGAGCAACCAACGCACTTTCTCTTCTAAACCATAGTAGTCTGTGCCATGCAGCAAGGTGTATCAGCCCCATTTGTGACTTGTGGGTATCAGAATAGTGCAATGTAATGGATGTGGCTGTTTCCCTACTTTTCTGTTTTAAAAATACACATATTGATTCAAAGTCAAGCACTTGAAAGTGAGAATTACCATTAAGTTCATCCCTAAAGGATCATCAACCATGCTACATTTTCTGTGAGATCTCAGGTGGGGATTTATACCATTCCTCTTCAAGGTTAGCATATTTCCCTGAATTTCAAGTTTACACAGGCCTGTGTAAAAAAACAAAAAGCCAGATATGCCTGGAAAAATGAAATTAGTAGCCTTTTCCCACATTTCAAGTGGAGGAAAAAACAAACAGGCAAGAACATGTAAGTCAGTCAAGTATGCTGTTGTACTGCTGCATGCAAATATTGTGAAAGTATTAAAACAAATAGAAAATACTAAAAAGTAATCAAAATTTTAGGACAAAATAATCCTTGCAAAATATAAATAACTTTCTAGAATATTTGTAAATATTTTTGGCTGTTTTTAAACTGAATCTGATGAATGCCACTGTGTACAGCAGTATTGTCATTCTTTGTTTGGTGTTATGTACTATGGACAAATTGAAGCAGAGGCCTAGCTGCACGATAAAAATTAGACAGATTTTAAGTATTTGTCCAATTGAGTCCAAAGCAAATAAAGTTAACATACAGTTCAATTAAATATGTTTTAAATATAAATAGTAGATATGTGTTAACTTCAGGAGAATGATATGTAAGAAATAAACAGCTCATTTTCCAGATGGGCATTTACAGCCTTTGGCAGGTAACTGACAGTAGCTTCAAAGAGATTGAAGTGGTCAGGTTAAGTGCTGTGCATGGGAGCATGAGGCATGGAAGAGCTTCTGCATATGAGAACAGGGAATGATCCCAATGAAAAGCACATATGTGCATTTCATATCCTGTGAATTCTCTGGCTGTAGCTGGAGATCATGCCATTGTTTCTAAATAGTTCTGATATCCCCCCCTGTGTCAGTGCAAAGCATTGTTGAAGTTTAATATTACTTCTGTGCTGTTCAGCTTTGTAGTTTTCTTGGCACACTCCACTGAGGAAGAGGAACGCTCAGGGCTAAAAATGAATAACTTAATTGCTGGGCCAAATTCTGAGCCCCTCAACTGAGCAGAACTGCCACTAATTTGAGAAGAACTTTTGTTCAGTTGAGTGCATAACTTGAATCATTGTCCCATGTTAACCTCTGGTAGCTTAGTTAGCCTCATTGCAAGACACACAGGAAAAACATCTTAATCCTGGGGAGCTGAGTCTAAAAATGTGTCACTAAAAACCCTCTTCTAAAACAGTTTTTATGTTCTAGCTTCAGTTTGATTTAATATTTTCAACTGCTGGTGATGCAGGGCACTTCTACACTAGCTGAGGCTTTGGTTTTCAGTTTGGTTTTGCTGCATCCTGGGAGAGCAAGAGTAAAATTTTGGATTGTTTTTCAATAAAACAAAATCTATTTGGAAATTGTTCTTGCAATATGATTGCTTTTGCTATTCCAGCTAACTGCCTCAAATTCACTGTAATTTCAGACAAGCAAGCCACTGGGAAACTTTGTTGTGTTGCGCTCAAGGATGGGTGCATTTCACAGATGGATAAAACAGGGGGCTCTCCCTCCTCTTCCGTTTATGACAGTCATTTAGCAATATATTCTGTAATATTTCTGGAAGAAAGAAATGGTGCTGCAAGAAATATCGCATAAAAGACTGTTTTTTAAGGCTTCTAGTCTGGCTGCATGCATGGTTGCTTTGTTCTCAAAGCAAAAGCACCTTATGTGAGAACTCCTATTATCATTTTTATTGCTTAAGGAATTTATTACAAAAAGAACATAAAGGAGAAAACCAGTCAGCTCCTTTACAGTTGTCAGCTATTGTGACAATAAGGATGAGACTTTCAGAAGTCCTCAAATTTAGTTTACACTATGCATTTTCAAGTCAGAAGGGAAAATAACATTACCTTTGATGGACTTTAGATAAGAATGAAAAAAATCATCAGAAATTTCAGAGAAATAGAAAATTTCAGCTTGAATTGTGATCTGTCTTATATACTGACATTTATGGGAATATTTCTATTCTGTTTTTCATGTCTTGTGACTGAGGTTATCACAATCTTACTCTAAATCTTGTCTTAATAACCTTAATGTTAAACCCCTTTTGACTGATTTAGGAAAAACAGTTTAAGACATTTGTTTTCATTCAATGACTTAAAGTGGTGAATGACTTCACCATAACAACTGTGAGTTACTTGTTTTTATCTTGATAATGCAAAACATGCACCTTATTTTTGTTCTCAATTTGTCAAGCTTCAATTTCCAGTTGTTTGTTCTTGATGTTTATCTTCTTTAATTTAAAAAAAAGCCAACAAAACTACTATCAAAAGTATTCTTATTTAATCACTAATAATCTATTATCAGGTCATCTATTTATCCTTGGATAAATTGACTGTATTGAGCCATTCTGTTCTGTCATTCTATGACTAATTTTCCATGCTGTGATTCATTCTTACTTTGCTTTCCTGAGCCCTGCACAATTTTTAACATCTTTGTTTTAAGTCTGGGCATCAAGAATTGCACACACTATTCTAGTAGTGGCCTCACTGGTGAGAATCATGCATAAAAATCACTACAAAATGCATTATTGAAATTCTATTGCCATGGGGGGTCAGATAGTACCTAGCTACCATGATAGATATAAAAGCTGTAATAACATTCCATCCCAACCTTTTCTTTGGTTTTGGTTCCTGTGGTTCTATGCACTCACCATGTCCATTTAGCTTTGAGTTTTGGTTGTTCCAAAACTGTAAAGTGAAACTTGTCTCAGCCCACAGTTCTTCCCTTTCTGCCCCCTGAATTTTGTGCTGAAACTATGCAAAAATGTGCATTTTTGTTATTTTTATTTAAACAGCAAAAATAGTTTGGCTCAACTGAGCTGAAAACTGGGTCATGGCTTGTTCAAAATATTTGCTGCTCTTTCAAGGAACATTGGTTATACTTAGGGCTTGTAAGGAACTCTGAATTCAATAGTTTTAAGTTACAGGTGAGAACATCATCCTGTGTCAAATGACTTTGCTTTCTAATGTTTCGGAATATGCTCTTGTGAGAGAACTCCTGTCCATTTTCTTCTGATGACTTAGTGATTGAAATTAAAAAGTTAAAATATTTTTGTGTTCAGGATATGTCACATTGAATTTAAATTAAGTTTACTGAATGTGAAAGTCTCTCCATAAAGAATTTAACTCAGGTCTGTTTTCCGATACCACCTGTGCCTGTGATTTCATGAAAACACTGCCTTGTACAACCTGGGCCCAGCATGGTTGGGCTGAGGGCTCACAACAAAGTCACTTTAGTTTAACAAGGCATCATGCACCAGCAGAGCAAGAGTTACTGCATGGAGGATGTCCTCAGCTCAAAGCAAATATAAGGTCATTCAACAAGAATGTTCAGGCACAGGTTGAATTACAGAAGCTTTTTTAGGTCTTGGTAGCTGACTTTGTGTGTCCTCTCAGACAGTCAGTCATAAATTAATAAAACCTAGCTTAAGTCTCAAGGAAAAAGTAGGATAAAGGTTATATTGCCTTGCATGTGAAGGAGGCTAGCTAACAAGTCAAACAAAAAATGTCATAGAATTTCAATTGCTATGTGGTAACATGATTGTCTATATAACAGTAATGCAGATTGCTGTTAAAAAGTATATCTCTTGTGGTGTGTGTTTAATATTACAAAATTTCTGGTAAATGGACTCCAACTCACGGATTTTAACAAGGACTACAAATCTTTTTTGGCAAAATAGGCTGAATTTCCAGCAAATAGGGAGCAAACTTTTCCATGGAGGGGAACTGTGTGAAGTCTGCCTATTTCAGCTTTTTTTCTGCTTTTGGTCTGATGCAAACCTATAGGCTTAAATGAAAAAAAAAACCATATTCAGTCTAGCTCTGAAAGATGAATTAGTCTCGATTTATGGGTAGAGTAGGTTCCATACTTAATCTCTAAATGTGAATGGGAGAATGATAGCAACTTTGTACTCCCGTCATTTTTAGTCTGTGCATGGATGAGAGAACACCTGCTAAAATAAAGTTGTCAGTTCGTTTGTGTTATTTTAATAAATAGATGGCAGATGTTTACAAGAAATCAGTTTGTTCAAAGAGTGAGCAAATCAAACTGTAGGCATGTGCTTTGAGATGATAGCAATCACCACAATGGCAGATTAGCACTGAGAGATTTTAAAAAGTGTATTTCATTTATTAAATCTTTATGCCATTCCATGAAATTTAAATACAAAGTACAACCCAAGAAGTATGGAGCTATTAGACATGACTGCTGCAAAATAGGCATGGAATCACAGGTTGCTGTATTTCTCGCATGAAGAAACACAGAATTAAAACTCAGCAGGTTTTGAAAATCATTGCAAATTCTAGACCCATCCCAGCTCTCTGAAACCTTAAAGCAACTCATGGTCTGAATTTTTGGAAAGCATGAATCAATACCTGAGTGAACTTTGGGGACCAGACACCACGTAATTCTGCTGTGATGAATTTGTTGATGTGCTCCTGTGCTGTGCAGTGGATGGATTGAAGAGATTGGCAGTGCCAGGGCATCTGCTGGATCCAAACCAGCTGTTAATGACTTCCTTAGAAATAATGTAGAACATGAAATCGAAGTCCTGTGTACGTTTTTTTTTTTGGTTACATTATTAGGAGTGTGGAAAAATTACAAGTCACCTGAGTTAACAATACTTAAGCCATGTGTAGAGGCCCTTAAGTCAGCATAAAGGTAAATTTTTCCATGTAACTGCACCTCCGAATTTAAAGCATATTGAAGACAAACAAATTAAGTACAGCATATTTGTAAGGATGCAGGAATTACTCATTATATTTGCTAGAGTGATTCAAAGGTTGGCCAAAATCCAGTTGGTAAAAACACTGAATATTTTTAAACTTGTGATAGCAAACATATAAAATCTTTGGGTGTTCCAGAAAGCAGTCACTCTTTCCCTCAGCGAGCATAAGAAATAGTTATAGTAAATAAAACATATGCGTGTGTTTCTCTGGTTCTTTCTTTACACCTCCAACTCACAGTGATACAAGTCATATTTTTCTTGAGTATCAGACAAAACTCTCCTTCAATTCACTTCTGTAGCTAATTTTCTACTTCAAATTGCTTCTTGAGCTCAACACTTAACCTGTTGTTATTCCTTAAGTGTCCTTTTTGTTGAATCTCATAACTTTCATCTGATGATCACATATTTTCCACTAGGGATTCATTGCTAATTATCAATCCACTCTAGTTCATTGGTGTTTTGGCTTCTTTCTTCAGCATATTCAGGTATCAGTCACTGTGATGAGCCAGTCCAGAGCTGTGTATGTGATACAGGTTTGCCCACCACTCCTATGAGTTCCAACAGGCATCTCCAAAAGAAATCACCAGTCTAAAGCCCAGGAACATGAATCCCAAAGTTAATCAGGTAGCAGAATATATATTATTAACATTTAGGAAGAAGTTTCTTTGTAATATAATCTTCCACTCCATAAGAAGGCTTTGTCAGCTGTAGCATAACAAGCAAACCCTACCGAACACAGATAAATACCAAATTTTGGGCCATCCCTTGTAAACCAAAACCATCATGCTTCAGGTGAATATCTTCATATCTGCTATAATACCTAAACAAAATGGGGTGAGTTGAGGACAGAGTTGCAGCCCTAACTGTGAATTTCCTGGCTTTTGTGGGCTTAAGTCATACCCTTAATGTTATTTGAAAGTATTTTTTTGTGGTTTAATATATACTATAACTTTTTCTTTTGTGACAACTGGATTTATACTGGCTTCATCCCTAATACCACTGGAAACTGGAAGCAGGTCATAGTGTGAGCCTGTCTTCCAAATATTTTAAACAGAAAGTCACCATTCGGCACTCATCGCTGTTGTTCTCCAATAAAAGTTCAGTGTTCCATTTTAATCAGAATGATACTTCTTATGTCAATACCACATCCAACTTGTAGACTATTTGTCCTCCTGAATGTTGAAGGTGAACAAATGAACAAAAATCTCTTTGTACTTTTTTGCTTTCTGTTTTATTCATATGAGAAGACCTGTGCTTAGTCCAAAAAAGGGGTGTTTTTCTCACTAGAAATTATTTTATTGTTTTTTAATTTGATTTTCCTTGGTTGATTCCATGGTTACTCTATTCTATAGTCAAATATTTTAATGCTGGACAACAGGGAGTATTCCAGAGACAGGGAGATCAGAAAAAATCTTGAACAGCTGATCTACTCCCTGTCTGATCAGAGAACTTTGTTGACATCACTTTTTTTGTATATCCAAAACGTTTTGTTGCATATCCAGAAAGTCAGTAGACACTGACTTATTTTTGGACCAACAAGTGTTATTTGCAATTTTCTTAGTTCCTTACGTTGTCATAAAGGTGTAATTCAGCATTTCAAAGCAGTTTGAGAGGAGCAATTTCAAAGCCTTTGATTTTCAGGCCTTTGCATCTCTGTTTTGCCAGGAAAATATTGTTAGGCTTGTTTTCTACTTCATGCAAAAAATTAATAGGATATAATTGATGATGGTGGTCATTGTGATGAGTACGTAACTCAGGGATGTGTTAGAATCTGTCTCTTTTAAGGCTATTGGCAATTATTTCTCAATTTTATAAATTGGATAATGAAGCAATAATCATCACTGTCACATAAACTAGATTTCCTCCCACTTCAAGAAGCTGAGAAGCTGAAACAGTGTTAACCTTTTGGACAATGGTCAAAATTAAGTTTCAGAACACATCACCTCTGTGCCAGCCACTGTCTAACAGGGATTTCTCAGAACATTGTGTGAAGTCTATATTAGCAGGAGAAATTCCTTTTACACAGATTTGTGTCTCAGTTCAATATGTGTAATTTCATCAAGGAGCACTTAAGAAAGCTTAATTTTTTAAGCATTTTCTCCATTAAACTAAACCTACATAAACCCTCTCTTCCTTTATTATCTGACATAGCTTTCACTTTGAAGAACATCTGTAATAAGGACGAGAAACAATACCTTTTTACTCTCGAAAGCTAGTTGTGAAATTTTGGCATTTGGCAGATTAAGGTGTTAATTTTTTTGTCATCTTTTTGGACCCCAGTTTTTCACACCTGTTCTGAAGTCCACACACTTACCCCTTATATCACTTGTACTTTTCTGACAATGCAAAGAAATCAAGCTGTTTTGGTTTTTTGTATGGGGGCATTTCAAACACGTTTGGAGATTGTCATGGTGAACCTCATGACCTTCCTTCCTTTTTGGTGGCTTGCAGAAGTGTGCACAGCGCTGCTGAAATCCCAGAATGAATAAGTATTTTTCTAGTAATTGGTGTAAGCAACATCAAAGGTAAGTTTTTCACCTATGCAGTTTGAAAAACAACAAAATTTCACAAGACTGCAGATTTCTCAGAAAGAGGGTAACGTTCTGGTAAAGAGGATATCTGCCCAGATTTTCAAAGTTAAAAAATCTCACCAAAATGGCAGTGGTGATATTGTGGCAGGTGAATAGCAGTAAAGTCATTGTCTTGCTTCATCTCCAGGTGGCAGATCATGTCTTTTTCATCTCATTTCCATTTTTTTTTGGGCTGGTCTCTAAGTAGCAAAAGGAGTATGTTTGCTCCCTTCAAAATACAGTAGAGTAGAGAGGAATGTGTGTGTCTATGTATGGACACACATAAGTGCGCAAAACCAGAGAGGTTAAGTTTAATTTACTTTAAAATGCGTAAGTGTGTTTGGGAGATGGAAACTAAGAAAATTGATAATAAGACTGAACACAGTCCAGGAACCTTGTACAATTTGAGAATAGAAAGCAGTTTTCCCATCTTTCATGTATGGAAATACCAGACAAGTCAATGGGTGTTCTCTGAGCTAGGAGCTTCCAGGGCTGCTTTCTCTATGTCAGCAGCATTGCCTTATAACTTGTTTTTAAAGGCCACCCAGTATCCACAGCAGCCCCCGATTTAACTGGAGCTTTGGGTGCTCAGTACCCCTGAAACTGGGCTTATAGCTGCCATGGTGCTTCTAGAAAGGCAGTCACACAAAAACAGTTTAGGGAAAATAACATCTGGCATTTGGGTTACTGTAAGACTTGTTAAAGGTGACAATTCCTGGTAAAAAATCACACTGGAAACTTTAAAACAAATTTTAAAAAACCCTCCCAAAAACCCCCAATGAAAAGGAACAACATAAAAAAAAAAACAACAAAGGAAAGAAAACCTGACTTACTCATCGTGTAATAACACCGTGCTTTCAAAATGCTTTTGACCACAAACAGTTTGGAGCAACCAACTGTAATCTATTAAATTTCAGCTCACAGGGATTTTACTTTTTCCTCAACCTTTTCTGGTATATTATATAAGTATTTTTAGGAAATTTGCAGTTCTTACTGAATTTAAAAGAAATATCTAGCTTTATAAGGAGAAACAAATGAATATCCATAGCTTCTAAGACAGACTTTGGAAACCAAGGAGATTTTTCACTATTGATTGATGGATATGTTTTATACCAAATTATTTTTCTTTTTCCTTTTGAAACTTATTTCATTTTAACTTTAGGGCAGAATCCAGCCTGATTTATGCAAGTGTCATTATGTAGAATGCTGGAATTTTTATTACATTTCTTTCTTTGGAATGAATAAAGTAAGCAGATGTTGCCTTAGACAACATCTAAGTGTCTATCTAGAGCAAGATTTTTTTCAATATCTAGCTTGTATGGGAGAGATTTTTACATATAATAATTCATGGAGGATGAATGTATAAGTAACACAGACAATATTTAAATGCTATATAGGTACTTATAACTACAGTAATTCTTTATCCACATAGGCTTTTCAGGAGTTTCAATGAGAACTGAACCTGTTCATCTCAATAATCATGGAAATAATTATTTTTGCAAATGAATAAAAAAAAATAGGCTATGTTGTTTGGGTAATCTGTTTTGGAAGTCAAGAAGCAATGAAATCTAATGACCAAATCCTTCTTTCATAGATTTTCAGAGGCAGTCCATTATCAGCTATTCTCCTTTTGTAGGGTTAATTAAATATTTTATGGAGAAGTCTCATTTCCCATTGTATCAGGCTCTGTTAGGATGGTGGTTCTTGTATCTATGAATAGAAGTGTGCTTAATGGCTAGAAGTGTTCTATAATGCCTCTTGGAAGCTGATTAAAGACAATTAGTGCTTGCTTTGGAGCCGTAATGACTTTAAGTCTTTTTAGAGGATTCATCTAGCATCCTTCCTTTCCCCAACTTCTTTTTTTTTTTTTTTTTTTTTTTTTTTTGGCCATGCCAGATATAAACAGCTGAATGATTTGTGAGATGAAATTTATGAACTAATTTTTATCAATGTTGCCATCAAAACAATATTATGTTGTGTCAGAGGAGGTGGGGATGTGGGGGTAAAGACTGGGCCTTTCCTTACATGGAGGAAATTGTGGCCTTTAGGTAACAAGTCTGAGGTGACAGGATCAGAAAGAGAGAGAAAGGAGTTGCTTGGTGAACCAAATGCCAATAGTCCAGTATGTGGGTGAAGGGGCAGTAGGAACAGAAGGCAGATTTAACTTGGGAACTCTGATACCTGATTCAGAACAAAACCATTTTCACCTTGGTCCTTTTAACTAGCTGATGGAAGAATTAAAAGAAAATGTAAGTGATGGGGGAAAAAAATACTGGGGAGAATCTCTGCCTACGTATTTTGCCAGGAAAATACCAATGGATTTGGTTTCCATTTCATGCAAAAATTGGTAAGATATAATTTGCAATGATGGGCATTATGCAGAGTATATAATGTGGGGATGGGTTAGAATCTCCCTCTTTTAAGGCTGTCTGCAATTATTGTTTTATAAATTGGATAATTAGGCAATGATCATCACTGTCACATGAATAGAAGGCTAGCTTTTCTTTCACTTCAAGAAGCTGAGAAGCTGAAAGAATGTTAATGGAGAATGGTCAAAAATAATCTGTTCTATGCCTTCCACTTGAAAACAAATGAAATATATTCTTGAGTTTAAGAAATAGATAAGTAACTCAGTGTTTACACAAAACTCTCGTGATTTCAGGGGACATTCTCTGCATAACACAGTGAATGAATCTTAAGCCTTCAGCCTCACCATTTGCTTTTCTGGGCATAAATCCAGGCAGAGGTAAATATGTCTGATACAGAGTCTATGAACAATCATGAATTAACACTCTACACAACATTCCAAATTCATATTTTCTGGGAAAAAAACTTAAGTGTATACTATAACAAATTATCAATACTACTGTAATTTAGTATATTGATATAGCAATTTTACTAAAATTCTTCTAGTAATGAAGCTATTCTAGAATTAGGCTTTGTTTTGTAGTTAATGGAGCTTTGTATACTGAAGAATGAAGCCCAAAAAATTGCTTTGCACTTATTTGAAAGCAGGAATTTTGAAGAGTATCATACTAATTCTGTAAAGCTTAGCAAATATTTCTGAGATTTCCAGGAACTATCTTCCTGTGTAAAAAAGGTGGCAAAGGAACATCTTCTACTGGGACTAAGGCTACTGGGGAAAGTTCATGGACTCAAGGAGGTTTTTGGGGTGATTAACCTCAGGTGCTAAGGCTGATCCGTAGTATTTTTTCTCTGAGAAATAACTCATGCAAGAGGTCCAGTAGATCATGTTCTTACAACTGTCTGAACCAACACTAGAGGATGCAACATTGTATGTTCCTATATAGAACAAGGCTCTGTATTAAACAAAGAGACAGGTGGAAAGGTCTGCATTTGAAAAAAGCTCTCCAATAGTTCTTTCTGGGTTCCGCATGTGGAAGATGATTGCCTGCCTGATAAACTAGATCTGCACAGAAGACCCTTATTGCTTCATGAATTATTGTCCCTGAAGCTTTTATTGTTCTGTGTAGATGATGACTGACACAGATGACTGCACTTACTAGTCCTGATGTTGTCCCAGGGAGAACACCTGTAGAAGTTCCTCCATGATGTCAGTCCTGCAGAGATCGTCTCAAAGACCCACTGGCTCAATGTCCTCTTGGATGGAGAAAAAAATAAATGTCCTATTATATAAATATTGTGTCATGTCAAGGTTTTAAGAGTTAACTAGGAACCACTGAAAGTGACACAATGGATTAGAGGTGCAATAAACAGAGAAACTGTAACAGAGGCCCTCTGGGACGCACCAATCTGTGAGAGTTTTGCGAAGAGGAAAGATAAAAGAAAGGTTAGATAGGTCTTCAGTGTGCTGAATGTCTCACATTTTTTATAGAGTAGTATAACTGAACTGTGCTTAACTCAATTTAAAATTTTGCTTTGTGGTTGACCTTTTTCAGCTTAATGACACAGTTTCAGTGGTAGGACACAGGGGACCTGCCAGTTACAGTGATTAAATAAAAAGAAACCATTAAGAGAAACCATGTATACAGTTGCCTAGCAGAGAACCAAAACATTGTTTTCATGAAAGCCATATAAATTTGTTTTCCAGGTGTTAAAAAGGGCATTGGACATCAATAGAAAAGAACTGGAGGAGAGAGCTGGGTTGTAGTAGTTGTCCTTTGGATAGTGATGATACTTGTTATAATATCTCCAAATCATTTTTATATGAAAACAAACATTGAATTTGAAAATAGTGCCAGACTTTAATAGTGTTAAGGTCACACTTCCAGTAGCTATTTTAAAATGTGCTTCACTTTATTGACTTTAATTACTGTCTCTCTCTATCTATTTCCAGATGTTACCTCAAATCTGGTATGGATAAATGAAGACTTAATCTTTTCCCTGTTAATCCCTTTTGCCTTCTTTCTAATCAGTATGAATAATGCTAATCTGTTTACTCAGCCCCAGAACCCAGGCACAACCTTTGGGTTGGGCTTGATTCCAGATCTTCACATCCAGACTCTGCATGTGTCTTTGCCATCTGAGACCTCTCTTGTGGGCTGGGATAAATCTGTCTCTGAACATATCAGTTTATATACTAACTATAATAGACAGCAACTATATATATATATACTAATCATATATAGACAGCAAAAGCAAGTAGTTTAAATCAGATGACTTTATACCAGGCCACAGCTGGATAAAGTGAATCCCTAGATGAGGTGATGTGGGCCTGGATCAAGGATTTAGCAACATGTAGGAATAGAGAAGGTGGAATATGAAAGATGATCTGGAGAAGGAACTTTTAGGCACAGCATCATTTTGAGACGTCTAGGCAAAAGGGTTGTTTTTTTTTTTTGTCTGGAGTTAATAAGAACTTTTTTTTTTTTTTTTTTTTTTAATTTCTGAAGAAAGGCAGATCCCTTTTTTGTTCTTTGCAAAACAAGAATTAAGATACATGTGTTGGAAGAATATTACTGAAGTCACCCAAAGTGTAAGTATTCAAAAACAAAGAGCTTTGAAGATGGGATTGAAAAGCACAATTTTTACACCAGACAAGGAACAGGTGCAGTAAATTAAACCTTAAACCTGAGCCAAAGGATTCTGGTAACTTTTGCTAGTGGAGGCAGTGGGCTGGTTGTGACAGTTTATATTCTCTTCAGTCCCTGAAGACTTGAAGCTGTAAGAGTAAGCTACCACCTGGGAAGATTATGCTGGCTTCATGGCCTAAAGTGCAGGCTTATTTTCCTATGGTTTGGAGAATTGTTTTTGAATCAATTATGTTAAGCACCAGGACAATTCCTTCCTTTTCTTGACACTTGAAGAGAATCTGTCAATGCAAATGCTTAGTTTTATAAATACAAAGTCATACAGATTTTTGCTTGTTTTTTGTCTGTGACATACAAAGTCTAGATACGTGTTTCATGGACGGAGGGAGAGAAAGGCCTTTAATTTGCTTCTGTTTTGCATTTTAAATGTTCTCTTACATTCCCGTGTAAAAAAAGCAGGGCTTTTAATAATAAGTTTTTCCTTTTTTGTTTGTTCCTTTGTTTGTTTGGCTTGGCTGCTTTTTTTAAATTATTTTTTTTATTTTATTTTATAAATTATAAAAATGAAAGCTTCATTTTAAGAAGGAAGTAATTTAACTTTTTTGTTTGCTTATATGAACTCCAGTTACAATTGAAATGGATTTTTATTTATTTGAAGATGGCTATGAATGTTCATAAAATAGACATTTAGATTACCTGAAGGAGTGTTACTTCTTCAGGCAGACAAGACACATAAATTTATTCCACGTTTCCAGATTTTTTCTGTTTCTCTGGCAATCTGAAATACAAAATTCTCATCTGCCTCTTTCTGGCCTTCATCACACATCAAAATCCCAACAAATACTAGATGAAATCTATTTTTTTTTCTTTTTGAATGAATATTCAAACAAACTGTGTTATCCAGGTAGCCAAAATCTCTATGTGTTATTCACTGCTAAGGATAACCCAATTTCAGGAAGACTGAAGATAACAGATTTCACAGGCATTGCTTAAGTAAAATTACCACTTAAGTGAAATAGGAAATCACATGAAAACCAAACAAAACTGTCCTGTTGAAAGATGTCTCAAGACCAAGTAAAGTAAGAATATCATTTAGTCTAGTTAAAAATCGAGGTAAAAAGTTGGAAGAAATTTGCAGGAAACTTTTCCATTTTGTTTTACAGAAAATGAATGGATATGTTCCCATTCCTGTGGAAAATGTTGGAAGTACCTCATATAATTTATAATTGATTTTCCACTAAACTGTTGAAGAATCATTTTTGCTTCTGTTGCTAAAATGCAGCACCAGCAAAAAAACCTGCAGAACATCATGGCAAATTCTTCAGAAATTACTTTAAAAACCTGGAAGTATGAATTTTTTGGTTTGTTTTTAGAGTTTCTTGGGATTTTTTTGTATTTGAAAAAGAAAACACCATAAATGTGTGGAATACATTAGTTCCATAATTCAGTAGGGTCATAGTATTGCAGTACATTTTAGCAGAACATTTCAAATGACACTTTAAGGTAAATTGTATAGTTTTTAGATTTGAAATTTAATAATGCCTTTTTAGAGTGCTTGGGTCTAATCTGTGACTTGAAAGCCAGACACGAGTAAGTATCAAACCTGTACTTGGTTTGCTCTTTCCTAGATTTCTAAGAGTCTGGATATTAGAAGTTTTAAATAATCATCACATGAGTTTTATTACTGTATGATGAGTCTCTTAGCTTTGAATTGCTGCTGAATTTTCTGTAGCAGCAAAAATGCTTTATTATCTGGGGAGCAACTTAAAGAAATCAGAAGCTGCATTTAGTGTGTGAGAACTTTGCCCACAACTTGAGAGCAGTACAGAATCAACCTCAATTGAGATGTTCACTAGAAATCACGTAGAAATTTATCCCTTCAGCTGAAGTACAGTTTTATCTGCACTGTTTTGGTGTCTCATGTTTGACACTGACATGAGTGACATGTACATTTTTACTGCTCTTTGTTGTAGTCATACTGTGGAGGATGATGTCTTCAGCTAAAGGTGAAGGTTTTTTGGAATGAAATACTCAATTTACTGCTGATGTCAGGGAGATTAGCGTTTTGCCCTTAGTTTCCATAAAAATCAACCTGGAGTCCTTCCCTATTGTCGTGGTTTAACCCCAGCCAGCAGTCAAGCCCCACACAGCCTCTCACTCCTTCCCCCACCAGTGGGATCAGGGAGAGAATTGGAAGGGTGAAAGCTGGAGAACTCATGGGTTAAGGTAAAGGCAGTTTAATAGGGAAAGCAAAAGCTGTGCACACAAGTGATGAAAGATTTAAGTCATCTCTTCCCATGAGCAGGCCATCTCCAGGAGAGCAGGGCCCCATCACATGTGATGGTGACTTGGGAAGACAAACGCCATCACTCCAAACATCCCCCCTTCCTCCTTCTTCCCTCCACTTTGTACACCGAGCATGATGTCACATGGTCTGGAATATCCCTTTGGTCAGTTTGGGTGACCTGTCCTTACTGTGTCTCCTCCCAACCTCCTCTGCAACCCCAAGTTCTTCACCAACTGTACAAAAAGCAGTTCTGTGTAGGCCCTGCTCAGAAATTACAAAAACATCAACCCTGTGTTCAGCACAAATCCAAAATACAGCCTGTCCTGGGTTAGTCAGGAGGAGTAAAAATCTAGGAAGTGACCTATGCTGCAGGAAGGGATATAACTTCCTTCCTGAGAGAGCGAGCCAGTAGCTAGGTAGTTTTAAGGAATGGTATGTAGGTAAACCAATTAAAAAGTTGATCCGCCTTCGAGGAAAAATCATATATAAGCAAAGACCCTCTGAGCTTCTTCCTCTTTTGACCTGCTGCTGTGTAGAGAGGAGCATCTCCTGCCTCTCCCAGGTAAGGCTCCCCACTCCTTGCAAAGGAGGGAAGGGGGGGAAGGGAGGTTTAGGGCAGCCGTGCAGCTGCAGCTGGGCATGGGGGAGGAACCAGATGGAATTTTCAGCAGATACAGTTCAGCCAACAGGTCAGCTACACGAGACAGGGCCAAGCCCACCTGGTCCAGGCAAGGACTGGGCCAGACTCCAGCCAATTCGGGCCAGGCCCTGCCCTGTCACCCTGGGCCCAGATGGCCCCAGCAGGCTGAGCCAGCTTCACAGAGCCAGGCACAGAGACTCTGAGAGCTTCTGCCATCCAGCTCGGACCTGTTCAAACAGCCAGGCAGAGAGAGAGAGATTAACTCTATCCATGTCTGGACTAAACTTACAGACACCCATCCTTCCTTGCACAGAGAGAGGAATGAGTGAGGACATCTACATAAATGCAGCATACAGACTTTACAGTCAGTAAAGAAAGCAAAACTGATACCTAAAAGGAAGAGCATGAGAAGTGCTTCGAGAGTGAAGCTGAAAATTCTTTTGGAGAACCATGGTTGGGGACTGAGCTAATAAATTCCCTGTTATATATGAAGACATAGTCCAAAAGGGGGAAGGTGAGGTTCTAAGTGCAGCCAATGAACTGAAATACCTGGGTAAAGACAAGTAGGTGTTGAAAAGTACAGCCTGAGGAGAAACTTGAACCAAGAGACAGGAGAGGCTGTGACCCAGAGCCCTGGTCCCAGGGGGAATGCTAGAGAACCTGAGTTGTCAGGAGAACCTGTGTTGCTAAGCACAGAAGAAGGGATTTTCTCTGTTGCTACAATTGAACTGTGCATCCTTAAAACAGGTACCCTGTGGACTGTTCCTGACCCACCATAGTGGCTATGGGAAGGCTACTGGTGTGGGAGGGATCCACCATTAAGCTAGACTTTGCTCCGGGCGGCGGCTGATGGTGAGGCAGAAGACCCATAAAAAACTGTATTTTCTTACAGAAAATCCATGGCATAAACAAAAGAAACTTCTCTCCCTAAATGAACTGATACAAGAGCTATTTCAGAGGTGGTAAACTGACTGGAGGTCGAAGTGTTGTCTTTTGTGTGTTGTCAGAGAGAATGAAATGGAGAGGTGGGGGAAGGAGGGGTGGTCTGAGGAGTTGGTTCTGGTTTTTCTTGGCTTTTTTCTTTGTCTTAGGTGTTATTAATAAACTTTCTTTATACTTTAAGTTTGAGCCTACTTTGCCTACTCCTAATCCTCATCTCACAGCAAACATCAGGTAAATTTGGGTAAGTGTGCTGGCATTTGGCCACAAACTCAAATAGGCGAACTGAAAACCACTACACAGCCGCATACCAGCCACTGTGAAGAAAAATAGCTGTACCCCAGCCAAAACCAGCACACCAATGCTTTACACTGATTTTTCAATCCTATCTCTGTAGCATCTTTTGCAAAATTACTTACCCAGTAGATTGTAGAGACAGCTAAATGTAAGGGTTTTTCACTCATTCTCTCAAGCAACAGACATTAAGTTATATTTTATCTCCTAAAGCCTTTGAGAATATGTTTTAGTTTAGCTGTGGTATCAGTTCTGGTCATACACTGATATGAGAGTGTGTAAGATTAGCTTCACTGCCAGTACTCTTACCTATGAATTACACTAGTCACTGGTGAGATTTACAGATACTCTTCAAAAAATATTTCTGCCAGTATTTTCTGTTTCTACAGAACCATTATATAGTTTGAAAAGTACTGCTTAGGAGAGAGGTGCATACTTTTGCTTCCCATTTACTAACAGCTAATGTTAGATCATGCATATTATGTTGCTAAAATCTAGTTTTACTCAAGCCTTTTTTCAAAATTTTTGTCTGCGTCTGGATGCACAACCAAGACTGGATATTATCAAGTTTTTTGACTTGACAACTTCAAGTAAGTGCTAGGATATTAACTGAAAATTCTGAACTGAATATAGAAGGAAAATTATTAGTGTTTTTAACAGCATGAAATAAATTATTGTCACTTAGTTGTGTGCTGCAAAAATTTATACAGATAGCTGAAGCTCTTTTGACACGTTAGCAGCACTGTATGCAAGAAAATTCTGACATTTTCCATTATAAGGTGATTTTTTTTTTAATTGCGTTTAAATTTGCTAGAATTAAACTGCTGGAGTTGAAATTTCCTTGTCTGACTGGGGCTGGTTTTGTTCATTTTAAGTTTCAGTTTCATGGAAGATAAGTTTTACACATCATTTTACACTTGTTGCCATGACAATGATCATCATGGGTATAGACTTTGGAGCGGGGACTTGATACATGAGAAGGATGTTTTGAGTTTTAGGGATGGATCATTTACTTGCCCTTTGAAAATTTGTTCACTAACTTATGGTTATTTGAATAGTTTCAATTTATACATCCTCAGTAGAGTTTTTAAAACAAATTTTCACACACATTTTATGGATATTTCCTATGTCTAAGGCACGTTTAGTCTGCTCAGAGAGCCAGTGGGCAATTTATAGTGTTTGAAATTTCTTCCGTCTCATTGAGGAAATATCCTTTTTTTATTGTTTTCAGGACACTGCATGAAGAACATCCACTCCATGCAATATTTTTAGTGTTTTCCATGCTGGCTTGGAATGACAGGCTGGATCTGCATTGAGCAGAGCAAGTGTAGTTGTTCTTGCTTCTACATAGGGCTGACCTGCACTGCTTCTGATCCTGGCTTAGCTAGCTAGTTCAGCTATCTGCATTTTTCTCCCTCACCTGCTGTAATTAGATCCACCACCTATCTGTACTCACCATAATCTTGCTCTTGCTCCCAAAATGTCTTGGAGAAGGTAGAGGGGAGGAAAGGTATACAAGAAAGAGAGTGGAGGCTAAGGCTGATCCGTCCTAGCTGAACATATCTTTAAGCAATTCCCTATAGCAAATCAGATTTTTTACCAAGGTCTGTAGAGACACTACAAGGGGCAGTCATTTTAAAGCGATAGATTTAACTTGGATATAAGGAATTTTTTACAATTACAGTAATGAGACACTGAAACGGGTGGCCCAGAGGAGTTGTGGGTGGCCCATTGTTGGAAGCACTGAACGTCAGGTTGAATGAGGCTTGGAGAAAACTGATAGTGAAAGATGTCCCTTGGGAAATTAACTAGATGGTTTTTAAAGGTAATTTCCAGCTCTCACTTTCTCAGTTTCTTCTCCTGCCATTTATTGCATTAGCTCAGGTTGTAAATGACTGTGTTGTGATTCTAAAAGTTGTGATTCAGATGAGGACCAATAGACTACTTTGGTTCAGGCCTCCAGTTTACAAGATAAATTTCAGGAAATTACACTAAAAATACTGCAAGGGTGTTAGAGTTGAAAAGTCAAATACTTCAAAACTGTGCCAAAATTGAAGATACTTGTTCTTTTTCCAGTAGAGCTGTGTGGGTACATTACAATAGTACTTTTAACTATATTTTTGAATGCTAGACATTTTTCTTTGCTTCACTGATGAGGCAAAGTTGTTAATGAATGGTAGAAAAAATGCTGGATATTTCAACTGTTGGATAAAATGGATTAAAAATGTCAGAAAGCAAGAAGTGAGAAAACAAGAGAGGAGGGGCATTGCTTGCTCTTCATTTCACTGGCAGATGGCAAGGGATAAAGGGGTGCGAGGGAAGGGAAGCTGGATAATGCTAGTACTGGTTTTGCATGACTTTGTCTAAGACAACTGCACTGACCCATCTGATAATTCCATGCAGGTCAGAAGGGTACCCTCAAAAAGGAAACCTTTTACCCCTACTGAAAGAAGAGCTTCTCTCCTTCTGTTCCCTTTTTTTGTTTTTGGTTTGGTTTTTTTTTACTACTTTAGTGAGAAGATTAATCCATCCTGTGTTTATGCTTTTGGCTGAAGTACCTACTCCTAGAGCAGCTTCGCCCTTCCAGGCTAATGATGGGCCATTAACACCCCATGGCTTGCATACCCTGCCTTAAAGGTCCTCACAGCTGGACCTCCTCAGTCCCAGCAACCACCTCCATCCTCCCACTCACAGTGCATTCAGGAGCCAAGCTCTCTGCATGCCTATTCCCCTGCAAAGTCAGAAAGGGACCACTATTAAACAACCCATGGACCAGGCATGTAGCTTTAAGCAACAGCCAAAAATCTGAGTGGGAGGAACACCTGCAGCTGAACAGAAATGTGTCAGCAAAAGTGTTCAAACAACAAATTTTTATTCCCTGAGAGGGCAAACATGGCCCAGAAATTGCTAGAAGATGAAGAGGGAGGGAGATTTGGGAGGTTGTGAGTGAACAGGAAACAGAAAAGGGATCAAGGTAGCTAATACGTCCACCACTCAGAAATTCCTTAATAAGATAGATTGACCCATTAAAACCCTCAAAATGCCAGTGTAGCAGTTCTTACACACCAGGATTGTAGAGAGGACTAGAAAGGCTGCAGCAGATGCCCTGCTGTGTAAATCCTGCTGACATGCCTTGCTTCCTTGGGCCAATTTGGAAGCGTAAGGGATGTTTCTGAGTGCTGAGGATACAGTAAGACACAACCTGGAGTACCGTGCACTGTTCAGGTCTTCCCAACAAAAGAAGGACATGGAACTGTTGGAGCAATTCCAGAAGAGGGCTATGAGGTTGTAACGGAATCTGGAGCATTTTGCCTCCTAAGACAGGCTAAGAAAATTTGGGCTGTTCAGACTGGAGAAGAGAAGGTTGCATGGAGACGTTACAGCAACATTCCAGTATCTTAAGTGGGACTACTGGGAAATCAGAGAGGGTCTCTTTGTAAGGAACTGTAGTGACAGGACAAGGAGTAATGGGTGCAAACAGTAAGAGGGTGCAAACAGTTAGATATTTGGAAGAAATTCTTTACTATGAGGATGGTTATGCACTGGAACAGGTTGCCCAGGGCCAGGTTGTAGCTGCCCCAACCCTGTCAGTGTTCAAGAACAGGTTGGATGAGGCATTAACAACCTGGCCTAGTCCCTGCTCAAAAAAAAAAAAAAGAAGGGATGTTGAGGCAACAGAAAGGTTGCATAGATGAAGTCCAGTTTCACAGTCTTGAGAGCTAGTGTACAATAGCCACATAAAGGCATGGACAAATTCTGTCATTTTTTATTGTATGAGAATTGATCCAATATTTTAGATATCAACAGCACCAAGGCATTGTGTTGTTGTATGTTTCTTTGATACAACCTGGAAGACTTCACAATAATGCAGTCACCTCATTAGCAGTAGTTCTGCGCTGGTAGGTTGGCTTCACAATCTGAACTAGTGCCTGGTAAGCAAGGATAAGTGGAGTATTTGCTTTAATGCCACAAAAGAACTCTGATTTGGATGCATACATGTTACTCCTCTGTCTGTCCACAAGGCCTGTTGGTTGATCTGTTTTACTACCAGCTTTACTACCTGCTTTTCCAGGTGAATGTTGCTTAGATTATTGAAACTTATCCTTATATTTTCTAAGAGACAAGGGTGCAAAGAAACAGAACATCTTATTGGATTGGTTAATGAAAAATATCTATGTTTATATAATGGAATTATTGGAGTTGGCACTTTGTTCTGAATCTCAGTTTATTGTTTGAAATTAAAGATAACTGTCTGTGACTACTATGTCACACCAAGATGTGAATTTCAGTTATTTATTTTAATGCAGCTATTTTCATCAGCACCTTTTGTAAGGGTTATATGTCTATTTTTCTTATCTTTGTAGCACTTAATCAATGAGATTCTTTCTGGTCATTTTATTTTTCATTTAGTTTTATCTTCTAAGGCCAAGTTATTAATTCTTTTGGCACTATTCAGGTGTTTGCAGTTCACATTTTACATCTGAGATAACCTTTAAAATAGTCAGTATTTTGCCTTAGTAAATTTCACTTTTTTGTTCAGAATAATGAAGATTAACTACAATATTCTCTCAATGAAAATGCTGTCAGTTTTCCAATCTTCTTTAATTTTTCTATTTAATTGGCCTTTAATGTTTGCTAGAAAATTATACTAATGATTTAGAGGTTTCCTCATCTAATTGATGTAAGACTTTTGAACCTAAGATATCTGGGTTGGTAAATATTTAGTTGTCACAGAGACTACCTCATATTCTCCTTTGTTATGCATGGCTAATTATTTGATCTATCAGTAATATATTCAGAAGTAGCTACAGAGCTCATTTCCTTCCAAACTCCACTGAAATGTCTACTGAACATTTCTGTTTTTCCTTGATCCCACTTCATCCCACTGTCTGAATCTAGCTGTTGACTTACAATTAATTCACTGAGTTTATTGTTTCTGGAATACTCTTAAATGACTTATTATTTAAAATTTGTTGATTCATGAAAACTCATTCATTCATTTGAGTTACTAACTCACTTCTGTTTGTAGTTTATAGTAATTTCATTGGTTTTTAAATTCTCTCTCCAGGTATACATGCACATAAATGTACTATAGACTTGTATGCATGTAGCTGTAAAAACAAAACCTGTATGATTGCTTCCACCAAGATCTTCTTCACTTAAGTATATTTTTTCAAATCTAAGGGATCTTGGCCTCTTGGGCATCCAGCAAGATGCTCCTGAAAAATTCCCAGTTGTTTTAGCATTTCTTCATTTAAATGGATTTTCCCAACTCCAATCTCAACTGTTCCTCTCGGTTTCAAAATCCTGCAGGTTTTAAAACATCCAACAAGAGATATTTCAGGTTGGTGACATATTCTGTTTCCATTAATCAAACCTCATTTCATTGGGCAGTTTTTCAATTTTTCAATTTTTGTAAAAGCCATTAACTGTTCCTTATTTATCATAATGAGGTCCATTATGGTGAGTAATTGATAATGGACATTACTGAGTTACTTGATATCGCATGTAGGATTTCTGTGTTAAGAAAAAAATCCATTACTTCTAGAAATTTCTGAAGTTTATTACTGGTTGTGTAGACTTAGAAAATGATCTGCAGGGTAAAAGTCACTTTAGGTAACGGAATTTTATTTTCTGCTCTTAACAATCAGGGGAAGCTCCTCTATTTTTATGAAATGTGATAGCCTGTTGAAGAGACCTAGTTTGACTTTGTTTGATTAGCTAATTAGTACCTTAACCACAAACACTGTGGAGCCCACTCAGTCATCTATGACTTTCTCATCATATAGCAGGATATTGGATGCAAAATACCACCACCACCTGATCTGATTTTCCACTGTAGCTTTTATGGAACACATTAGACATAAAATACAATCCTCCAAAACCCACTGGACTTACCCCATCAGGTTTCTCTATTATTAATCACATCATTTCTTTTCTTCTTCATGACCGTTTCCAACTACCCTTATTGACTCCCCAGGCTCCACACGATAGTACTCATATTACTTCTCTGCATACTTGCCTGCTTTTTGTTTTGTCATTAAAAAATGATGCTTTCATTTGGCCTATGTGCTTGGATATGTATGTCTTGCTCTGTCATCATGATTCTCTCCTTTCATGTAGTTTGAGTAGATTAAGTCTTCCTGACTACTTCATCTGTCAGCTAGAGCACTGATACATATTTTGCTGGAATTAAAGCCATAATACCATGCCATTTTTTATTTCTATAGAGGTTACCCTGCTGTTTTATTGAACCAAAATCTTCTCTTCACCTACCACCCCTACTATTGAACTCCATTATCTTTTGTCTGCTTTTTAATTTTGCTTGGAGAAAAAGAGTTTAAGGTTTTTAAAGTGTCAGCTAGGGTAGCTTTTTTCCTAATTTTCTCAGCTGCATTGCTGATTAATGTTTTAGTGGCTGAAAATCACCTGAAATAAATAAATAAATAAATAATCCTGTCTTCAAAGCTTTTTAACTGCCTTTAGTGTTTACTGTTGGATGGGAGAAATCATCCTGTTGTCTGTTGTGCACTGTGGAATACATTTTTAGGCACACACCCAAGATATTTCTGGGGCACTTTTGTGTACTCTGGTTCGAGCTGAACATCAACTCTCTGAAGTTTCCTCTACTAAACGAATAGATTAGTTCTTACAGGGTGTTCTTTTCTGATGCCTCACACACTTATCAGGTAGTTATTTGATACTTCCAGCTAGGAGCAATAGACTCTAGAGACTCTCAAAATGTAGACTGAAAACAGATTAATATTTGTAGAATGTCACTTGACTCGGTTACTTGCCATTGGGAAACTGGAAGATCTGCTGTCATACCGACCGAGCTGATCTACTGGGAAATCTCATATATACACAGTAAATGAACTTCAGCATCACAGATTTCTTATCCATTTTGACTACCAGAGTGAACCTCATATAGAGGTGAAATAATTTCTTTTCACAAGGAAGGATAGAGATACTACTAGACTTGGTGTTGGTCACAGAAAATTATTACTATTCATCTTTGTTGCTATAGCAAAACCACATGTATACAGCAAAACTTATAAACACAGCTCTGCAAATTCTGATGGAAACTCTGCTGCTAACTCCTCTATTTATGTTTCACTCTGTCTGTATTAACCAGCTTTTATTCGTTGTACAGATCAGTCCCATCCTGTGTCAAGAATTGTCAGCAAAGTTCAAACACCAGATGAAGAGCACACACCTCAGTCAGTGCATGTGAAAATCAACGATGCGTTCCTGCAATTGTTCAGGAAACTTCCAGACAGGAGGGTGTTACTGGGCCGTATATCCAGCTCTTTCCTCTCACAATGATAAACTGCTCGAACTCTGCCTTTGGTGTCTCCCTGTTTATCACCCTGGCTGCTCTATGGCTTGGTTCTACTCCTTGTTGTGGAAGCATTTTGAAATCATTACGCCTTTGTTTTCTGAGAAGCAAGATTTATAGGGAAGGTAATATCCTTTATTAGGCTGTTTGGTTCATTTGGAAAAAACGGGCATTCTTGTGGGGTCAGAGTCCCTTCATTACACTTGTTTTCTGCCTGCTTGGTTTTTCCATGTCTGAAAGAACTGCTTAGAGGAAGCAGGCCTGCTCATTTTGTTCTTTTTGGTTGCTACATTTTCTTCCAGAGTAATAGAGAGAACACATGTACTTGTGTTACTTTGTGGAGACTTGTGTTCTTTTGTGGAGACTTGTATGCTTGTTTTTCCAAAATCCAAAACAAAAATAATGAAACCAATTTTAGGCCAAACATCTGTATTTTGGCCCTGGTATATGGAAATCTCACTGCCTCCAGGTTTTTTGGAAAAAGTCCTGGACTGATATGACCAACTTCTCCTTTTCTTAGAGGAAAAATAAAAATCCACTTTACCAGTTACATAAGAGATAGAAAAACCCTATGGAGAATAACAAGATACATATATTAATTTAAAAATTACAAATAGAAACATTCCGAATATTTGCAAATTATTTCTTCTGCTGCTTACACCCCAACTAATGGAAAAACAATCTGTATTGAGTACAAGACTGTAGGTTTTGAATATTTTTAAGGTCTAATGCAGTCCTGAATTCCAGACTCATGCAACTTCTCAGATATTTAGCAGTTTACATAAGTTTTAACTGATTTAAATACCAATATATTTTTGCTTGACAGCATGGTCTATACATAGTGGGCAAATAGTTTTTACACCCTTCTAGTAATTCCATTCTATGCTTTTCTCACTCTGTTTACTTCTCCCTGAAACAACTGTGACCTTCTGCCAGATTTTCTTGAAGGTTATGCTAATCTTTATTGGCAAGAGAAACAGTAGCTGGAGCAAAAAAAGTGAAACAGAATGCCACAGGAGAAGGAACAGCATGCAGAGCGTGAGAAGTTTCTGCAATAACTGGAGCTGGAGCAGCCTTGTCAGCATGCAGTCCCCAGAGCAGTAAGTGGGGATGCATACACTGGAATGTTCAAGAATGAAATCTTAATTAATATTCAGATACTCAGAAAGGCATTTGGGACAAATCCTTTGCTAAGGCAGATGGGTGCCCCTCAGGTACTTTCCATGAAATTTTGTGTGTCTCTCACAGCCTCTCATTTATCACCAAGACTCATGTCTTTTGTGTTTGAACTCAAATGAATTTGTTTATCTCCCTGAGAGTTCTGTTTCACACATAAATGGCAAATGTGTTTGTGTGGGGGGGTATAACAAACATCCCACAATATTTTCTAACTTGGTATCAAATAACCTCATCTTATACCATGGTCAAAATTAAGCTGCCTTGTGTTAGACTCATGCAGATCAGTATATTCAACAAGATGGAAGTATTCTCAGAGAGTAGAGGGAAAGGGTTAATGCCACTCTCTTTAAGGAGCTGGAATTGCTGCTGCTTCCTAGAAGATCTCAAGTGTTGCAGTTTAAGCCACTTCAGGCTCTTGAACATTGCAACATCTGTAGCGTGGTCCAGGGCCAAAATGCAAACAGTTATGTCACATCTACTTTACAAGATGGAACGTGGTTTAACCAAGTTGAGGGGCAAGCGTGCTGCAAGGAGGCCCCACAATATGTTTGTTTTTGTAGAACAGATGAACCCTAAATTAGTACCAGATGTCAGTACTAGGTCCGCTGTATGGGGAACACAGCAGGGAACAAGCAATTATGGTGGAGCCACTGTGAGGCCGTATTTAAGGTTGCGTTCTGTTTTACACTGACAGGAAGAACTCAGTCTTTTATATTATATTAAAACACCATCTTGCTCCTTCCAGCTTTGGTCCATGTGTGTATCTACTGGGGGATGATGAAGTGCCTTCTGCCCTCACACCAAAGTACAATCTACCTTTTTAGTGCCTGAACAGCATATACATGCCCTATTTCTATTTTTGCTCTGCACTGAGATTGTGGAGAGTGGTGCGAGCTTCTTCTTTCTTGGTTTGCTTCAACTGCCTTTGGCTTCAGATGTAACTCTGCTCTCATCACAGGCTGCAATGTTTTTGGCCTTGTGATCATTTTTCTGTCATTTTGCTTGTTAGTTTGTTCATTGGTTACTTAGCAATTTTCTTTATTTTCCTAGACTTTTTTTGTTGCCAAGAACTTTCCTCTTGGCAAACAGGGAGAAGAGGAGATTTTCAGTTTGAGTTAAGCCATGTGCCTTCCAATAGCCTTTTAGTTCCCTGCCTCAGAACAATTTAGTCCCCTATCCCACACAGCTTTATTATGACAAGGTCTTCTTGCTTGCAGTTCCCATCACATGTTACGGGTATGTGTCAGGAAGAATCCTCATTGTCAGGAAGATAATTGCTTTCAGGAAGAATTCTTTATTCTGAAGATTCTGCTAACTCTAGGTCTTTCACTTGCTCAGATAAAAGCAAAGGTTTTTGGTACTATCTCTTGAACTTATTTGGAAATCTATGAGTGTTTCTTCACACAACAGCTGGGCAATTCAGAGGGCAAACACTCCATGTTTAGAAGACCTTTTTTTCTCATTAATGTCTGAGTAGTTTTCCTTTGGTGCAATAGAGTGCATGGGGAGTTCAAGGAAGTTAATTTAATCCAAAGTCCTCAAATAAATGTCTCTTGTTTCTTCCTTGCTTTTTAACTTTCATTATTTAGCGGTCCCACAGACTCCATCTATAGAAGTATATTGTAAAAAGCCATGATTCAGGATTTGGCTACCATTTTCTACAGCCCACAGTGTCTAGCTGATAGCACACACCTTTGCACAGTTTGCATAACAAATAACGTCCTCCAAAGTAGCACTCAGTTATGGCTCAGATTATAGTAAGGGCCACGGGGTGTTTGTAGAAAACAATATGGATAAAACTGCCTAGTTTGGGGTAGCTATAGTGCATGGCTATGAGGGCAAAAGTTTTCTCTCAAGAGCATGCCATTCCTTCTAAAGGACAGAAAATGGACCCTGGGACGTTTTATTTGCTTATGCAGCTGTAGCTGTATTGGTCCTGAAGAGGTTCAGATGTATGTTTTAAGAATAACTCAGTGCTGAGCTCCTGTGATGACACAAAATCATCAGGAACAGCAGGAAGCCTTTGGTATTCACCAACTGGAGTAAAAATTGTGTCTTATGAGAACTGTTGAACCAACTGTATAGACGCTTTTGGTCACTCCATTACAGCACAGAGACAAATTGCCATTCAGAGAAAGGTCTCTATACAGTTTTGCCTACAGGAAATTATTATTCCAGTAACACATACTCCTTTTACAGGATCAGAAAAATTCTTTCTTTGGATAGAAACTAATTTTATTTTTCTCTTCACTGTTCTCACCATAACCAAAGAGACTTCAGGCTGTTGTCCCCACACTGCATGTGTTCATTAGCACTGGGATCTCCCTTATTACCATTTGGCCTGCTGGTTTATGACTTCTCCTTGAACACACTCCTTAAGTGAGAAACAAGTCTTGTGGTGTTCAGAACCACATAATTAAATCTCACTCTTCAGTCCCTCAGAATTGATAAGAACTGCTTTTTTCATTTGAGATTCTCAGAAGAAAGAAACTCATCATCAGTACCCTGGAGTCAGAGTCTACTCTTACACGTGCCTGGAGATTTTATTAGCCTAATCCTTTCCACAATCAGGCACACTCAGTGGTACCTGTTGGGGTCTGGGTTGTGAACACAGCATTGAAACCTGTTACCCATCTTCAGCCCAAATGAAGCTGGAGTTTAAGTTTATATGAAGATAAGTGTCACCTAATGAACTACAGTGCCACAACTCTGTCTTCATCTCCTCTAGATGAGTCTGTACTCTCTCCTGATACTTAGGAGACTACTTAAAGTGGCTCCAAAAAATCATAACATGGTCCAGGTTTTTGTGATCATAGTGGAGGAATGAAAGGTTGCATTTACTGTGGCAGTCTGTTTTTAACAGTCACATTTTTTATGTCTGTAAAAATTTTCACCTCTTTAATCCATTAATAAAACCTTAGTGGGCTGAAAAGCTCCAAAACATGGAGTGATGATTGGCTGAGTGAATTGATTCAAAATTTCTTTAGTATGTTACTGCATACTTCAGAACTGCATACTTTTCAGTCCCCTCTGCCTTAATGTTTCACAAAATGAAAGATATGTATGGCATGAAATTTTTTAAAATTTGCTGGAGTTAAAGCATTTTTTTCTCTGTTAATCAACTAAGTTTTATTTTTTCAGTGGCAAATTTATGTATGTTACAATAAACTAATGGTAAAAACATTCTACTCAACTTCTCTCCTCTAACTCAATTTCAAGAGACAAAACCCCCGGTAATACATTACTTTAGTTGATATGCCCCATATCTTTAGGGATAAAACCCAGATTTTGTCTGGTTGGAGAAAAAAAACCAGTAAGGGAGTTCCTAAGTTATGCAAAGAAGATATTGGTTGTTGAACATTACAATACTTTTCATGTTTAGGTGAGACAATTCTAAATACATTCCAGCAGGCACATTGCTTGCCCTGCTTGTAGGGACAAAGTATTGATCACTTTTCAGGAAGGCAGCCCTAAACAAGCAACATTTGCCATGCTATGCTGCTGCCTGTGGTACAAAGCTGTGTGTTTTCCATGTTTCTTTGCCCTGTTTTGGGTTAAATATGTTACACAAGTAACTGGTAACACCCTTACCTTGTGGTATTGTAGCACATCAGTCTGAGGGGCTGTGGAAGAAGATGCTGCCTCAGAAGGGGAGAAGGTTCACCTTCAACATAAGAGATACCAATTTGAAGAACATTCAATAGATTTTCAGTGTTTGAGACATTTCACCCACGACTACTCTGAAAATAAGACATCTTTATCAAGATTTGAAGGATCTTGTTCTGGATCCACATTTTTCTAAGAGTTCTTTTGGCATACAAAGAAGGTGGAGGAATGTTTGTTTCCTCCTGCAGGTAATCATACTTGGCATGCCAGAGCCCCGCCTGCATTAGAGATGTTGTGCAGGGAGCTTGCCGAATACAGACTTCATGGAATATTGGTCATTAGGTTAATAGAAGGCTTTCTCAGGGTGAGAGAAAAACACTCATAACACTAATGCTGGTGAAATGTATTGTGTGAGCAAATACTTCCCAACCAAGGGATTGAAGAATGGGATTTCTGATACTTCTACTAATTAAATGAGGGGTAGGGTGTTCAAAATATTGATGTCTTGGAAGATATTCCCCTTGAATACCATACAGATGAATAAGATCAGGGAATAGGGAAGATACAGCTTTGCATGATGTTCTCTGTTTGAAACTCATGGCACAATTACAGTACATTGTTTAAAAAAGTTAGTTCTGGAGCTGTTAGAGGTTTAGAGCTCACATAACACCTAACAGTTCACCTAACTTTTGATTTGTCTCTGAGTGAGAACAGAGGAAACTCCCAAAATAGGTTGCTGTCAGTGTCTCAGATGTTTTTTGCTTTGGTTACTGTCATCTTCTCCTGTCTGGCCCCATGGTTCCTCTGCTCTCTCCCTCACATCTGTCCTAAATGTTTCTGCTAAAGTCATACTCGTTTCCTCTCACACATTAGCAATCCATTGATTTCCTGTCATTGTCATGTCAAATTCAAGCTTCTCATCTTTACCTGCAACACCCTTATTGTGTGCTCCAGCCTGTATATTCAGTTTCATTTCCTCTGACTCCCCCTCCCACATCTCTGATCTGGAAACGACCGCAGTTCACAGGATTTGTGGTCCACAAAAGAAAAGACCGAAGTGAAACTGCTTTTAATCAACACTGGTTGATTAAAATCATCTTGATTTTAATCAACTGGTTTCTGTAGCAGGTTCTACCCTCCCAAGAGAATTGTATCAACCTAACAAAATTTTAGGTCAGTATAATCAAACCGGGGCAGCTTTCTTTTGGGCTATTCCTCTTATTATTGTATAAGCCTGTGATACATGCATTAGTTTGCACTGGCATGCAGAAGCTAAACTGATAAAACCTTTTTGAGGGCCAATATGAGTGTTGACAAGAAAACAATTTTACACTTCTGAGATTTGAAAAGAATAAATAAATATCTTGTCTTCCAGCTGGAATAAAGCTCTCAGAGCATTGCTAGAAATGATAAAGATCTGCAACAGTAACATAACAGTGGGGCATGAAAAGAAGATTGACTTCCTGTGAATGAAACAGAAGAAAGTTGATCCTTGGTGTTTCCTGGTTTCTCACACTTTGTCTGCTTACTAAGATCTTTATTAGTGTGTTATCTGGAGGGAAGCTGTGCCTTCTTTCCCATCATGTTACCAGCTCCTCTTCCTAGTTTCCCAGTATGTCTTTTCTATTTTTTTGGTCTCTGCTTATTGCCTTTTGTAGCTTTGGTATAGAGGTGATGGGCATCTAGAGCAGCACTAAGGTAAGACTGATATAAAGAAGAGTATGGTACAATTTAGCAACTGTGTGTACAATTTTGACCATGGATATGTTCCAATGTAGCAATCTAGTTACCCGGTATCACATCTGTGCACACCTCTGTGGATAAGTACATTTGATCCTTGGTTATGTCCTGATATGTCCTTTGCTAAGCCTTCTTCTGCCCACTTCTGATGTGGGCAAAAGTTATCTAGTTAGTAGTTGCTTCTAGTTAATTCAGTTTAACAACTAACTTCTAAAATAACTCAAACTTCCTGCTTTTACGTGTGCACAAGGAGTACTTCTTTTAGTAGCTCCCAGTTCAGTTTTATGTACCTAGTCAATCACCTAAATGTTTGTATGGAGATTTTATGCTTCAGACTTGTTGATTCTTTCTTTTTCTCATTGTCAAGAAGATACGTGTTTGGGAAGGCTTTTCTGGTTTAGAGAACCTAGAGTTAAACACTGGCTCAGTCAATTTGACAGTGTTTTTCTTATAAATCTCCTGCAAAATGTGTCAGTGCTTGGGGGAAATATCCTGACTGTTGCCATGCTACAAAAGTTTGTGCAGGGCAGCTCTAAAGGTTCAGTTCTCTAGAAATAAAACAGAAGAAGGGAGAAGCCAAGAACAGTGCACACCGCACGTGTGTGCATGTTTGTGTGATGGCTAGGGTGGTTTTTTTCTGAATTTGTTTGCTTTGAGACTGAAGGTGAAAACAAGTGGACCTCTCTTTTACGGAGGTCACAATAGGTCAAATACACCAATGGTGTAAAAGTGGTTTGGCTTCCTGGTTCTCCTCACCTGAGCTAGCAGTGACTGTTTATCAAGCACATTTATTTTACTATCAGCAGAGATAAAGCAAGTTGAGGAAGGAGGGGTGGGGGTTACACGAGAGACCAAGGGCAGGGAGCTTTTCATGCAGCCTCTCAAACACTTTGATTGTAGTTTGGGATTTTTCAAAGCTGCACATGTTGAGTAATATCTGCCAATAAACACAGCTCAGTGGGTGAGAAATCTGTCTGCCTCTTGCTGAGGATTAGAAGAGAAAAGACACCAAACGAGCAGTTTCTTCACATGTGGGTCATGCCCCTCACTGGGGTACTTGCTCCTGACCTAATCCTGTTCTACTTTGTCTCCCTCGCTCCCTCCTGTCTTCCTTCCCCCTTCTACTCTACTGCTGCACTACTGGTGGTCTGGTGCATGCTGCACAGATGTTTTCCCCATGCTATTATAAGATTATTTTTCAAGTGGCTTTTTGGAACAGATGTTCCAATGTATGCACTCTCCTTCTCTTGGCTGAAAGTGCTCTTTGCAAAGAGCAGATTGCCTTGCTGCTCTTCTTTTGATCTAAAGAGCGAGCGCGAGAACAAATCCCCACACAAATGCTGCTGGGTTTTGTTTCGGGCTGCTTGGCAGTGGTGCACCTGGGTGTGTGTCTCCTGCTTCTTTTCTTCCCATCACTAGTGCTTCTTGCAGATGGTTTTTTTCCTGTGCCTTTCTTCCTCAGCCCATTTTTTTCCCTTTGTTATCCAATACTTTATTCCCACTGCCTTTAAATTTTCTTTTATCTAGCACTCTGGTATTCATGCTTCCAAAATCATTCTCTACCCATTGCCAGTACCTCATCTTCATTTTTTCCTTCCCTTGGCAACTCCTGGACTCTTAGGATGGATTAGTCCCATGAGTTTCGGTACAGGACCTGTTCCCCTTTTGGTCTTTTCATTTTGAATTTATATTCATTGCTTAGTTTCTTAACTGTCCCAGTGAATTCACCTGGATATTGTTGCTTTTGCTTTTTCATTTTATTTCTCCTATAGGATCAGTAACATTTTCAATGTTCTTATGATATCAAAGGAACACCTTGGCCAAGTGCCACTTAGTTTAGAGATGTAAAAAAGGCACGAGACCAGGAGGTTGTGAAATGTATGCTATGTTTTAGGACCCTGTAGCCAGAGTTAATCCACTGAATCTCATCTTTTGTGATTAAAAAAATTAATTAAAAAATCTTTATTTGCTCACATCCTGTCCTTTAAAAAGACAGTAAGTCAGCTTCAACTCTGTCTGTTGCCCCTAAAAATTCAACTGAAGCGAGTTCTGTTTATAGGGAGAAAAATAAATATTGCTAATCTTTTCTGAGCCAATGAGAGAGAATTTTGAGCAGGTTCCTGACTTACTATTAATCAGGTTGAGTTGATTCAGGGTGATTTACATCAGCACGGAATTTGTTTTGGATATGTCTTCAAAAAAACCTGTCTGTTAGTATTCTTGTTTAAATATGGCCAATACTGTATGCACCCATTATCCCTTTTTTGATTGTCTTCTTATGGAAAAAGTTCTGCAGAGTTTAATGGGGAATGATAACCTCATGTAAAGGATTCCCTAACAAGATTATTACTATCTCTTGCATTCCCAGTCTGTCTTAGATTCCTCCAGAAATGTTAATACTCTTTGTTCATTTATAGACTTGCAGAGAAATTTCTCTAGAACTCAGTTGAGCTAAAATTATGAAGCAAAACACCTTCCCAGGATGTATTTTTAAACTACAACTGTAACCTAGTGAACCCTTCCCTTCTCTAGCTTTCCTCATAAGATTGTTCTACAGCATTGTACTTCAGTGTGTACTAGAAATAAATTAATAAAACCCCACATATATATGCATATATATATATGCTTTGGCAGCATTTCCTATCCATTAAACTACTCCTACCTGTGAGCTAAGCCTGTAAAAACAGCTGTGGTTTTGATGCTCTGCTCTCAAAGTAAGAATACCCCTAAAACTGACCTATGGATATAAATTCACCTACAATCCAAATAATCCACTCAGGACAATGATGCTATTTTCATTCACATTTGGGACCAGAATACCACACATCCTTCTTCTCTGAAAACCCAGAAAACTGGCCTTACAGTACTACTGCTGGCATGTAACTCTTTCCTCTTGCATTCTGCACTGAAATATTTGAAAGCTGCCTTAGCCACCACTGTGTTGTTACCATCTTAAAGGGTAGTGGAAGGGTAGAAGAAGAGAACTGACTGTTTTAGTGGTGATTTTCAACAGGTTTAAAAAAGAAAGATCATGTGACAGAAAGTATGTCATCTCAGGAAACTGGATTCTCATGCTACAGGAAATCCAGTCCTATTTTCTGACCTTTCAAAGTGGTTGGTGTTGAAAGTGACACTGCAAACATAGTCACATCCAGCATGAACCTTAAGTTTGCAAAAAAAGCCCCAATAATCTATCTTTTCAAACAAAAAAAATCATTGAAATAGGCTGAAAAACCAGCAATATGTTGGCCATCCAGGTAATTTCTTCTGATCCAAGCCAGACACAAGAACAGATACTGTTTTGCCTTCTTATTATGATTCTTTGTTATGCCAGTTTATTCCAGTGTTCGACTATTGCTGCTGCCCATAAAGTTTTCCAGGTCTGAACATTTAGTGTTGCCATTGTACAGGCAGCTACAGCAGGATTTCTCCAAAAACTCACAGGTGACAGTAGGAATATCTAGGCTGTTTCAGGTGCGCTCCTTCAAGCCTCCAATTTAGGTGTAACCTGTTATCATAAGTCCTGTGGCAGCAGCCAGGGGTTGCTTTAGTTTGGTTTTATTTAGATTAAATGATAAAAATGAAAGCTTAACATATATTTCCTTTTCTTTTTATAGAAATAAATATTAGTTGTGTCAAAATAAAAAACTGGGGGATTGGTTGGTTGATTTTTTTAGTTGCTCTTTTGCCCTTTAACAGACCCAAAAAATAAAATGTGGAATTGCTATTTTTAAAATGTGGAAAAATTCAGTGTCACCTAAACTAATCTCTAGCTGATTACATTCTCTGTGAGGATTGTATTTTGATTGTCTTTCTGTTTGTCCTTCTTCAAAAGAATACGGAATGTGAAAGAGGGCTTACACTGAACATTTCCAGGAGATGGATATCTTCCTTACTTCATGGTCTAAGGAAGAGTTGATCTTAAAACACTCTTGATCTGTACTGGACATAAAAATGTAAAGAACCACAGCTCCTCTTGCACTGGACATTTGCAGAAGTAAATGGCTATGAACAGCAGGGATCAAAAGCTGCACAGCCCCTGCAGAGCTTCTTGGGGATTTACTACAAATTTTAATTATCATTTAAACAAAATAAAAATCTAACCTGTAGTGATTGACAGTTATCTGGATTTGAATGAGCTGGCAGCTGTCATGACTTTATTCAGATAATCATAGAATCATTTACATCAGAAGAGAGCTGAAAGATCATCTGGCTCCAGCCCCCTCTGCCATGGAGCAACCTGGACCTGCTTACTGAAAACCCCATCCAAACTAGCCTTGAGCCCCTTTGTCATTTTAGTTTGGTTTTTATACATAACTTGTCAAAGTTTTATAGCATGGTCCTGTGCATTTCACTTTTGGAGTCCTTTGGAGGACAAATCTGCCTCCAGATGTGACCACCCCAAAATTTCCTGTGAGGGGTATTGCTAACAGAGCTTGGGCAAAAGAAATCATGGGTAGGTAGGCTTTCCAAGTGCATCCAGCCAATGAACAGCAGGACAAAAAAGTTATAGCTCCTGGTTGCAAAACTGAAAAGCTTAGATTCTAAATTATTGAATCTGAACACTTCAAGAAAGATTTAACAAGAGTAAAATCCTATGTCTTTTGTAATCCTGTTATTTAATAATGTGGGAAACCAACAATAAGATAATAAATTTGAGAAAGCGTTATTATTTACAATAGAATGCTTGTCATGCAAGTCAGTAACTTGACTTAATTCTGTATATTCATTAACAGTTATAGTCGATCTTTGAAATAAGATGACAAATCTTGTCCTATTTTATCTGAGCAGGTGGAAGGGACAGACTCATCATAGCAAAGGTTAAAGGAAGTATTGGTGTAACTTGAGAGTTTTGAACTCCAGTCCCTAAAGCACATTGAGTAGTCCTTCATGGAGGGCTTCCATTTATTTCTGATAATTTTGCATCAGTGCCTCTGCTTCCTGCCCTCTGTCACAGATACACCTAAAAATATATAGGCATCTTGAACCTCAATCCCACAATTTATAGGCTGTGGATGAGGTGGAGTTCCAACGACTTAAGTTCCTCTTTCATGGTGACAGGTTTGTGCTCTTGGACTGAGATCTCTGTACTACATCTTTCTGAAGCATAATAAATATTTTTTTTTTATCACCAACATTCTGATGTCTATGATGTTCTGAATATTATTTTCCTGAAAGACAGAAGAGAGGATATTTGTTTTGTCCTTTTGCTCTACAATTGCCTATTTTTTTCTATATACACATTTTATAACACCTATACCTTGTGCTTTGAAGCTTCCATGGGGTTATGGACTTAGCAGAGGCCTGAAAGACTAACTTATACTAAGTCCGATTTAACATCACTATCTGTCTTTTGGGATTTCCAGCTTCCTGAGTGCCCTAGGCAACCTTTTCCTGATTTGTTTGATCTGACTCTATATTGTTTAGAAGTAGAGCTACTAATTTTGGCTTTAAGTTGTAACTAAATATCAAATAGATGTAAAAATGGTAAAAACCCCCATCTCAAATATTGTGATGATAAACTGAGACTAAGTACCATTTTCTGGGAAGTTTTCCCGTTCCATCAGGGTCTGAACATTCCCTTTTTTTCACAGGCAGTGATGGACATTCCTGTTCTCTCTTTCCTACATGCCTCTGGATACTAGTTTGTTGTGCTCGTCTCAGGCATTCCTCCTGTCCCTCTTCTTTTCCTCAGTCCAGCATAGCTCTGGATGTATCTGGATGTGTCGCTGCTGATGCCAATCTTCCTGGAACTGTTTGCTCCTGGATATTTGAGGCTGCAATCTGAAATTACCTTGTAGGAAGGACAGGGTTAAAAAGCATCATGGGATTCACAGGGAAGTATTCTGTGGGCAAGGAAAAGGCACATCTAATCTACAGGATGATCTTGATTCATCAGGACCTTACAATTTTCCTACCGAACTAATTTTAAATAGTTCAGTAATCATCAGCTGGGAAAAGTTTTTAATGACAAATGTCACTTCCAAAGCTTCTGTGTCCCTTCTTTCTGGACAAACATGTGGCAATTTATTAATATTAAACAAAATGTTGTTTATTTAACTGATAAATGGGAACCATGTTATTGGTTAACAGCTCTGTTTGGAAACAATTTTAGAGGTGATCATGTAACAAAATGGGAGGAAATCTAAGTGGCAACAGAGAGCATTAAAGCTGAGGTGGTAACAAATTCAGGCAGGCAGCTAGGAAAGGCTGTCAGAACTTACTAACAGGAGGACAGGGCTTTTTGGTTTGGAAGTCAAGCTTTAAGCTGTATTTTCTGATTGCACAATTAAATTTAACTCTTAGCTAACAAACAGACCAAGCATTTGAAGTTGCAAAGTCCATCTCACAGGATGTTTTCCTCCTGGCTCATAAGACTTATGAAGTAGGCTTTTTTTTGGTTTTTTTTTTTTTTTGTCACTGCAGTGCAGTTGATTTCAGAGAAGGCTGAAATAACATTGCAGAAGTCTCTCTTTCCAAAGGACAGCCAAAACTTCCTTGGCACACCTGCCAGTTCTGTTCTGACTCTTGTGTGTCACACAGCTGTTGGCTCACACCACACAGTTGGATGACTACTGAGTTTATAAGAATATTTGTGAGCACTTTTAATTTAGATGAAAGCTATGACTCCAGCAGCCAATGGCAGCAAACATTGGCTGCCTAAAAGTTATGAGCACTTTCTTTTATAAAAATGCATTCTAGTTTCTGGCATTTCCTAGATGGCTGAACTCAAGGGCTGGAGAATGTGAGGCTGGGATACTGTGATTCAGCTGTTTGCTGTATAGCATTCATTATTATCTTGTGTATTTTCCCACAAGGACAGTTATAAATAGTTTTGTAGTGATCAGATGGGAAAAGTAAGCACAATCCTTACTCAGCACTACCGGAGAACAAGCTTCCCATCATCTGTCCTCCCCTTTCTCTCTCTGACACCCTTGTTCCCTAACTACTTTTACTACCGGGGTAGTGGCCCCAGTCTGGGTGCTGGTGGTGCAGGGACTCCTCACCTGTGAGGGTGAACAGGAGGGCAAAGAACCATGGGGAATGCAAGGAACTTGCCTCTGCCTCCACCTCCGCATGCCAGCTGGAGCAAACAGCAAACAGTAGGTCTGATTCAGGGTCCTCTGAAGTCCATGCAAATATTTGTGTTGATTTCAGTGGCTTTGGACCAACACCTGTGTACATAGATGAAAGTAAGGGTTTTTTCCCATAAAAGGACAAAGTCGTGTTTTCCTTTCGTAGAGAGAGGGGAAGCACCAACACCATCTTCCCTGCTCCTCTCCTGGGATAGTCCCTCTTGATGTTGCTGTGCGTCCTGATTAGTTGTTCTAGCTGATCCCTAGAAAGTCCTACTCATGCATATGCCTCCATTCTTGTTCTGAGACAAAGGAATGATGTGTGATGTTTTCTGCCTCATAGTTTTCAGTGTTCAAGGGGTAATGAAAGGCCAGGAACATTTTATGAAATGTGTCCATTCCAAGAGAGGGAAAATTAAGCCTTTATTACCCACGGTAACTGTAAGTCAGTGTGAGTGACACAACACCTTAATTCTTTAAAAGTGCATTCCACTTGTGCTACACGCAATTCCTGTTTTTCCTTTGAAGCCTTTGTACCTGAAGCTGTGTGGTTTAACTCATTTGTTTGGTTTTTTTTTTTCTTGGAAGAATATGGATGAGGAACTCACAAGAAAATAAAGTCTAAGGCTACAGTCCAGAAAAGTTTATCATTTCAGAAATCACAAGTCACTGAAGTTCATATTTATGTTCCTCCATTGATGAAAAGAAGTCTAATAAGGTCAAGCCCCAGGGACTTGCATTATTTAAAAAAAAAAAAAGGAAGAATTTATAGCCCATGATTCATCAGTTTGATTGACTGCTGTTGTATTAATGATCTGTGTTCAATCCATTTTCTTCACTTTAATTCTGTAGTTTCAAAGTTTGTCTCCTAGCTTGATCAAGTCCCTCATTGTAAAGCCCTACTTTGAAATTTGGACCACAAAAACTTTCTTTTGCATGTCATCAAGATCATAATGAAGTCAAAATGAAATATATTATAGCAATTATTCTGTGGGATTAAAAAATTATTTCATATTGTTTTTCAGCTGGAAGGAAAAGATGGCTTTCTGTATTCTTTTGAAATGCAAAGGAGTTCAGTTATTCTATTCCTGGAGTATGTTTCTATTGATCTCTTTTGATTCATCTCTGGAAGAAGTCTCTGGATAAAACGCTTCTAAATAAAAGTCTTGTAGTTTGGGGGGAAATGGACATTAATGGTGTTTTGAGAACTCTTACAATGCTTTTGTAAGTGCCAGTACTTAGATGAAAGCTAAGGTTCTGTGTTCTGGTCAATAATACAAACTTTTCCAACTATTTATGGAACACCAGTCCCCTTGGGGGCAAAGTGATACAAGCATTGCAGGACGTGATGAAGGTAAGTATGTTTGTGTGGAAATAAGGAGAAATTAGGGAGACATTGGTAACAGAAATATGCAGCAATTACAGATTTGAAAGTCAGAGAATTGTGCAAAGGTAAAGATCACAGAAATTTAGAGAAGCATGTGGCAAAGGGAACAGCATCACTTTAGAAGCCAGGAGGGTAAGCTGACTTCAGAGAGGGGAAAAAGTGAATGAGAGGAGTGAGATTTATTGGCTCAAGAGCCAAAATCCTGTTTAGCCATGGGAAAAACATAATGGGTGAGTGATTAAATATTAAATGAATACTTGGAGAAGGTGAATAATAAAGTTGTGTAAGATGCCATTGATTAGAGCAGATATTGATGCCATGTGCTTTCTACCAGTTTTCTGGAACAGTCAGGGCAAAAATTACTGGCAGATGTCCTGTGTCTTTGTTCTTAGGCTATCTACAGACAATTCTTTATAGTCCCTAAACCTTTGTGAATCACCTTCAAGGTCATCTCTGGCACTGTCAGGAAACCCTGAGAGCTACAAAGGGTGAGGGTAGAAGTACCTGTTGAGCAGACAAAAGGGGCCCGCCCAAAGGACAGAAAGACCTCTTTGGACATAACTATTGTTTGGGTTTTCAATTAATTTTGCATGTTAGAGCACAAATAAGAGAATTGAAGAGCCTTCTCTTAATTTTCTGTGGTTTGTTTCTTTTTTTTCAAGAACAATTATCTGAGGACCCAGCAAGCCTGATTTTTAAGCTTCTTACTGGTTCCAGAGAATTCTCAGATAGATGAGGACAAATAATTTTCCTATATTAAGTGCCTGGTGCCATTTTTCCCTTTTTCAGCCTGAGCTCTTTGTTCCTTATGCTGGTAAACTCTGCTGCTTCAAATCTCTTGGTTGTCTCTCTGTAAAGGCTGGTTGGGACTCAGACGTATGGTAGGGGCTTGGCAGAGAGCACAGAAGAGAGCAAGATTCCAAGGTCTCAAACTAGTATGTAGTTGGGGTATTTATTACACATAATTATGGAGAAACTGTTCATTTTCGATGATGTTAATCAGCTAACAAGGTGTAGTCAAGCCACAGGGAAGAAGGAAGGCAGAATAAAGAGGTACAGGGGCAAGATTTCCTGCCATGAACAGGGCTAAGCAAGGAAACCCACCAATTTTAGTGTCACCTCTGTAGGACTAGGTGACACCAGCAGTATGTATTCACAGTCTGGTAGAAGACCAGACTAAGAGCATTGCTGTCCCAAGTCCTGTACTGTTTGAAGGGGAGGTGCTTGTTGTCAGAAATTATGAAGGAAGGGCTCAAGAAATGCCTTTATTTGGAGCCTGTCAAAGTTTTGTGTGCTGCCCTCAGAGCTTACAGATGTACCTCTCTTCCTCAGAGATCATGGCATGAGCCTTGATGGCCAACCTGCCTTATCCACCAGAGAGAATTCTTCTTTGATTAAAGAATCCTGGCACTTCTGGGTTCAGTCAAACTTTTGATATGGGGCAGAGCTGGTAATTATAGAATTGTGAGGTACAAATATATCAGGAAAAAAAACAAACCCTGTCTGTGGAGTAGCAAAAGTTTGGGAGTAACACTACCTGTGAGCAAAACCAAACTAGATTGGCTCAATTTAAGATGTGCTAAAAAGCCTGGACTGTGAGGACAGATGGGGCACTTCAGCCAAATACCGTAATGAGCAGTGCTTGCAGACACTGTTTTAGTGGTATGGATGTGACCAAACAGTAATTTATGGTGTCTGCCAGAATCCTGGGGCTCTCCAAAGGAGTGATTTCGAGAGTGGAACATCATATTACTGTGACAAAATACTTGTGCTGCCTTATCCGGCTGTCTTAGCTCACGTATAAGAGACAAAAATAGGAGAAGTTAGAAATAATGTAAAGTGTCTAGCATGTGACAAAAATAAAAAGATTATCATGAGTACGGGAAATAAAATTGAAATATAACTTTATCTGACTATAGAACTACACAGTGGAAAGAGGGTGACACTGGTAGCCTATTATGTTCAGTGAGCTGTTAATGATGGACTGTCTACTGGAAAAATTTAAGATCTATGGCTGTGAATTCAAGAGGAGCACTGAAAACTGACTAAATGTCATCAAGCCCTGGAGGTAATTGGGATCTGGACTGCACACATGTCCACCATACTTCCAGACAAATAGATAGTCAATCTGTCATGGGTGGTGTCTTGGTGCCAGGTAGCAACAGGACCAAAAAATCACTCTTGAATCTCTCTCACTTGTGACTGGAAAAGGGAAAGCATGAAGTTATGATTACCTCTCCTCCCCCTGCTGCTGAATATGGTTGTAAATTTATATTGTGTCCCATTAAGGCTTTAGCAACCTTCTACCTGCCTAGTGCTACCTCAGTACCCACTGCTCTCTGCTCTCTGCACCCCCTTGTCCTTGCCCCCTGCTTGTCTAAGGGAAAGACAATAGTGCTGCATATAAATATCCAAAATATGGATATCCAAAATAAGAAGCCATAGCCTTTTTTAATTGTGTAAAGATATGAAGAAATATCCATAAAAAGACAAGCACATTTATTTTAAAAGTATATCTGCTAAGCTGGTACAATACGTTTATGTTTTAACATGAAAATTTTCTCCTACAAATATGGAACTCTTGATGACCTTTTTTTTTGAGAAACTAGACTTAGATAATCAGCAAATATTGGAGTCTTCTGAAAGTCTGATTTGGATGGTGGGGTGAGAGTGGAGAATATGGGCTCTTCTAAAAAGTATGCCCATAATCAACAGTGAGGAATTAGATTTTCCATTCATATTGAAGAAGTCCTTCCTGTAAGTCCTCTTACAATAGTGTTTGAACCGGCTCATCCTTGTGGAATTTCTGATTTACTCTAAAAGTAGAAAAATTAAAATTAAATCAATGGAACTGGTTCTTTAATATGACAGGTTAGAGTTTGCAAGGCCAGCTACTATTTCACATATCCAAGGCAGTCAGGTAAAGGCCAAATAAATACCTGGAGTAATTACCCAGCAGAGAGGGGCTTGCATGGAGTGGAGGGTAATTACTTCTGGCAGAAGTCTCAGAAAACGAAGATGCAGGCAATCAAGGCATGATTCTATTAAGAATCATAGACTGTTGCTTTGCAGCGTGGTCACAGTAAATCACTGCTTTCACCAGTGATATTAGGGGTTATAAAATTACTCTAAGAATTAAGAGAGTGGCTCAAAATGAGGCTCCAAAAGTAGTCTAGAATGATAAGCTGAGCAAGACCAAGGTCTTAAGATTGTGAAAATAAGAATTAAAAGAGAGGATAGAGCTGAATATCAGAATTTAAACACACAGATTATAGAAGAGAACCTATTACAAAAATTATACTCAGGAAATATTTCACACTTCAAGAACATAGCAGTACGCAGCCTCATAAGGTAGGCTAGACTTGAGTCTTATGAGTGAATTATTCTTGGGGTTTTTTTGGGAAGCTAAGGTCTGGTTTGCTAAAGAGATTTTTCTGGGACAATATTTTGCTACACTTCTTAGTTTCCCTTTTGAGTGATCTGCCTGTCATTGTGGTATTTAAATTCCATATATAAAACAAAAAACCCAACACAAACATATTAAGGTGACATAGAACTAGTGAATATACATGGAAAATGATGCCTTTCTGTAAGCAGAAATGTAATACAAAAACACACTTAAATGAAAGCAAAAATTATGGATCTGTAATTGTAATATTTCTTGTGTTGAAAGGTTACCATTTTAGACATTGAGCAGTACATAGGAAAATACAACCTTGATTTCACACTGCAATATCTGTAAGTGGTTTTCCTCATATAAGCAACTGTATTCCAATGTGTAAGACCTCTGTTCTGCAACACTTCAGTACACAACTTGGCCAATTTTGTTTGGGACAGCCATCCACCTAAATGGGTAGCATATTTAGACTCAAATTCCCCAAAAGGGGTAAAAAAGTTGGTTACTCACATATATAATAGGGTCAGCGTAACTGCTCAGATATGGGTAGATATTTATAAATTTGCAGGAGGGAGTTATTAGATCTAGATCTTATTTTAGATTCTGGTCCAGTTTATTATTTTATCTGGCCAGAAATAAATCCATGTTCTAGATCTTAGGGATTAATCTTGCAAATACTTAATGCAGGTTTAATTTTACCATCTCTGTAAAAGTTTTAAGACATATTAATATTATCAGGCTAAGGTTCTCTGGGGAAGGGAAACATGACTTTCTCATTGACTTCCAACTGGTATCAGCAGAGTCAGGATTTGCATTGGTATCCATGTTATATGAGTTTATATCCTATGTATCATATATATAAATGATATAAACCATAAGGAATACAAATATGTTTCTAAGTGTTCTTTGGGGACTTTCAGACCACTTTCCTATAATATTGTGTTCTGTTTCAGACCTTGCTTTCTGGCATACTTCTACTCTAAAACCAAGATGCAAAAAAGTTTAAAGAAAGTAATAGCCATCTCATTTGCTGTCTGGATGATCATAATAATGGGTCAGTAACCAGAGGAAGAGGACCATGGTTCTTGTGTAAAGGGGATACATCTGTGAATAACATCTTAGTTGGCATGTCCTCAACAGATACAAGATTGCTGATATCCACAGCTGATTGCAGTGCTAGGTCTGAAGGAAAATAAAGGCTGACTACCTCAAGGAAGATGGACTTCTAGGAGTGGTTTTAGGAGGAGTGTCATGATTAAATTTATAATTTTTTCTCTAAATACAGTAATGAAGGAGATATAATTTTATCACATTTTGAAGTGTAGAATAATGGACTTATTCAGAGTGGAGGGGATGTCTTTTTGCTCTGGAACAGGATCAGCTCTGAGATCAGACCAGGTTGCTTAGAGCTTTATTTAGTCTGGACTTGACAACGTCCAGTCTCCCTAGGCCTCCACTGCTCAATTGTCTTACTAAAGAACAAGTCTGTGAGGCAGCAGGAGCTGCTGAGCTGGTCTGTGTGCTTTTTTGGGGCAAGTAGGGAACAAGAGAAAATTGCTTTCCCAGATGGAGTTTTCAAGAACCAGGATGAGAAAGTCCCTGAGAGGGGAAGAGAGGTGAGTTGTAATCTATTTCTGTGCATTCTGTTTCTAAGGGCGGTGGGAGCTTGGGTATGGAGCAGCTGTGAGATGTGATTATTCTCTGTTGTGGTGTATTGCTTTCCTCAAACCAGTTTTGTAACACCAGCAATGGTTGTATAGTCAGTTTCAAAACAATGTAATTGAAATATCTAATAGCTAACAGAAGGCTTAGTGGTTGCTTAGTATTAGAACAGTTGAATTATTTTTATGCAGCAAAGATAATAGGCACCTGAGTGAAAAAAATCAGACTAGCATAGTAAAGCTAAATGACTGCACTCAGCTTTTAAAACAGTTGAATGCAATTTTGATAACCACAAGGTGCTTAGCAGGTCTACTGGATGGGGCATAGATTGTCTCATAACTGTATAAATTGTAACTATCCGTTAATGATGAGAAATGTAACAAGGATGTAACACAAAAATTCAGGTCCTAGTTTTCCACCAAAATATACATACAGTGCAAATAATCCTTTCAGTGCCTTGTGGAAGAAAGTTAAAGGGCTAGCAGACTTTGAATGTGCTAAACAAAGTCAGAAGGCAGTGAACTGAAATTATGATATGGCCACTGTATATATTCAGAAGGGAGGCAAGACTATAAAACAATCTCTTAGCCTTTGAGAAAAGCTGAAAAGGCCAAACCTACATATTTTCCTCAAATTATTTTATTTTTAAACTTTTTTTCCCCTCTAGCCTATGGTTTTGGCATCTCGAATTAGAATCTCCTTGGGTAGATAAGTTGAAGTGCTTTCACTGCAGGATTCCACTGACACGTAAGATGTACCAAAATCTCTTAGACTGGAAATAATGACTGATGATGTGCTTATTTGGGACAGAAATTTTTAAGTGTTATAAAAATCTATGCAATGCATGCCAAGCAAAAAAAGAAGCCTTAAACTGAGTAAGAGCTAATATCCAATTGGGATGAGTAAGATGGGTTATTTAGGAAACCTACCATGATTGTGCATCGTGACAAAGGAATTTGACTGAACATCAGTAAGGTAACTGGACAAGTGGAAAGACTTCAGAAGAGAGAGGCCACCGAGAGATTCACAGCCTCATTACTATTTCTAAGCAAACCTGTTCCCAGATTTGTTATAAATATTCCACTGAGCAGATTGCTAGGGGACGATGGTGAATGCTCCTGTGATTACAAGGGGAAAGACTCAGAGGACAGCCACAGACAAGCAGAAACTAATTTTTCTCTGCATAAGAAAGAATCCTAAATGATACAAGTTTATGTGGATTAGAGACTGCACTTCTGGAACAAGATGATCTGGGGGCATATCCTTTCAACACACAGATTTGAGTGCAATAGAACTGTTCTCAGACTGGGAAATGCAACTGCTGGCTATTGGATTGACTTACGAGTGGTTTCATTTTCATGTTTATAAATCACTTGAGGTAAAAACAGACCATATTACCACAGGAATCTGTGTGATAGAAACTACTTCACAAATCACCCCTTTAGCCTCGGAAAGTGTCCATTTATCATGAAATTGATGAAAAAAGCACCTTCAGTTTAAAAGGGCATGATTAGAATACCCATGATTATGAGAGGAAGCATGAAGTGGTCTATGAGGACTATTTTTAGGGAGATCCTTGCCTAAGCACAGATTTTTGCAAAGGTATTGGAAGTGAAACAGAACATGCTGAGACTGGGAGGGTGTCACTAGGTAGTGTCAAAATGTCCCTGTGCTGACTGTTGGAGAAGTGCAAATGGAATTTTAAATAATCTTTTCTGCTCCTTAGGTCTCGTAATAGGTAGCTTTCTTTGCTCCAAGGACCTGAGTACATTATCAGAGTTTAAGTATTAACAGGTTTCTAAGAAACAGAAGGCTGATAAACAAACAAGAAGTTGAAACAATAGGAAGATCTTGCTTGCTCTTGTCTGAATTTGATTCATCATTTTGGATTACATTCTTTTTAATGAGAAAGGGTTTTTTTTAAATTTAGATTGCTGTATGCTACATCTCAGAAAGCAACCACTTACAAATCTGTAGTATAATCTCCCTTCCCCCACATACAGGATTCCAGATGAATTAATAACCAATTGTGTTCAGCAGTCCATAAATTTCTACTCTTTTCAGCCAACCTTTTGTGAATATTTGCATGGTTAGCAGAAATAGTTTGGTTATGAGAATATATTCTGGAGTGTTTAACAAGTTTATTCACATTGAGGACTATTGCAAAACATCATACATCTCGCTGCACAGAGATGATGTTAGAGGGTTCAGCGCAGGAGAACAAAGGTTTCAGTGCCAGAATGTAATGGGTTTCTTGAACCGAAGGTGGTTAACTGTGGTTAGCCAAAAGTACTATACATCAAGACTGACGAATAGGGCAGAAAACAAACTCCAGGAATGTACAATAGTTGCCATTAATGTCTCAGAGCATATTTCAGGCAAATCCATGGGACTTCTGCTGAGGGAGAAGTTGATGATCTTAACGATGCCCTTTCTTATAAGCACTGGTAAATGCTCTCAGAAGAGAATGACAGGAGTCAATGGTTTTCTGCTTCTTGAGAACAAATATAAAGCCAATGCAGCCCTTAGAAATGGAAAGAAAGGAACTGAGGGTAGAAACCTCCAGAAGTGTTCCCACTTCCAGAGTTGGTTGGGTAGCCTCATGATCTTCAGAGTGCTTAGTGACACTGTGATGGTAAACCATGGGGAACAGAGGTGATAACTGCTAACAGAGATCCCAATGGCATCAGTACAATCTGCTTATGACTGTGGGGAATTTGGAGAGTTTACCCTGTCTTCTCTTCTATAGTTATTAGTTTATTCTTTACTAATTGCTTGAATTCATCTACGGTAGTTGCTAGTTTGGGTTGAAACATTTGCTTTTCTTGTCTAATTTTCCAAGATAAAAAATATCTGGAGTGTAAGGGGATACAGTTTAGCAACTAAATCCAGTGGCTGGGTCTATTACAACCCAGCCCACACCTATGGCTAATGCCAGGAAATACCAGCACTCCTTTGTGTTACATTGCAAGGTCTAAAATGTTGAAAGAATATTGTCTTTCATTAAATTAAACAATCCTTCAGCAGCTGCTCAGATAAGCCATATAAGCATGTACAGCAGTAAAGGCTGAGATGCTCACTTTGCAGTTCAGAATCTTTGCCTGCCTTCCAATCTCTGAAAGGGCTGTTTTAATGGGTAATCTGTTGTTGCCCCAACATGGTGCCCACACATGGACTACTACTGGTGTCATGTAACCATAAATGTTTGTGTGAATGAGGTCTTAGTAAGTCCTCTGGCACATCACATCCCTTTTCAATGAAGCAATGTACCTCTCTAAAAAAAAAAAAAAAAAAAAAACCAAAAATCAGGTTTCACTCTTTGGTGGTATTTTGTCTGTGACAGTTCTCAGATTCAAATAGCTTTGCCTAGAAATATTTATATATTTAAATATATTTCTCAAGATATATTAAGACATAATTATTGCATATCAAACATTCCTGGATTATTGATCAGTATTTTTAATGTAATGAGGCAGCTGCAGTATTTTCCAATAAACTTACTTTCTAAAGTGTGCCTTCATGATCTACTGCAGAACACTGTAATCTCATTCTTTCTGTATGTGCATACATTCACCCTTGATGAAAACCTTTGTTTTAAAATAAAGTGTAAGCCAGAAATTCTAGTGAAGAGATGTAGTAATTATATTCCTGGAAAATAAAAAAGATCAGGTGGTATTTTCTGCTTGTAAATAGACGTGATGAAGCAGCTTCACAGTTAAATTGCACCTTCTTCATTAAAATACTTTTTATTTACTTCAATTAGTTACTTCAGACTCTTTTGATGACATCTCATTTTTTCTTTATGAACAGTGAGAATAGTGACTCCATAGAAACTCTTGCATGTCTCTACCTCCCATTTGTCTCTTTCAAGGATGAAGAGGTCTAGATTTCTCCTCAAACATGGGCTACCTCACACTTTTCATACTTCTTGTAATCTTTTTTTATACTATTTCTAGTCCTTGGTTTGCTTAGTTTTTATAGGGGTATTTTTGAGAAGAAGTCATCAGCACCACATGGTGGCTTAATAATGTGCTTGGCTTTTCTTTTGAGAGTAGATGCTTAGAGAAGTACATTAGAGAAGGTAATTATACACAACCCCTCTATTCTCCCAGTGCCTAGAGCTTACCTTAGTAACAGAAGCTCTTTTGTCAGAAATGTCTACAGCAAAGACTAACCCAAATTCTCTTACCCAAGTCACTGTGTAGGCCTGCATTTTTTGGGGCAAAAGTGGCTGGGTATAAAAAGGAAGAAAAGATCCTTAATTTAGAGGCATGAAGCAGTGTGAAACTCTGACCTCGGAGGTACATTCTGGATTAGAATTATGGAAGTTGTTACTTTTTTTTTCAAATATTACTTGGGGCTGGTGGGGGAAAGTTCAGTGGTCGAACCCAAAATAAATAAGCACTTGCAATGGGCCCAAAATAAAATTTTTGTGTGAATTGAAACAAATAATCACTGCCAGTAGGAATGTTCAAACACTTATGGATAGAGAAAATGCAGTTTTTACAGTCTGAGCTCAACAGCAAAGGTTCTCAACAAATATTCACCTTTGGCACCACATGCTTGCATGACCCATGGTAACCCCACATCCTGTTGCTGCAAATAAGAATAAAGGCTTTCCTATACATGTTTTCATTGTTCCTGTTTCTGAAAGAAATGGGATGTTGTTTAACAGCAAATCTAATTTGGATGTGATTATTACTGTTGAGAGAATAAGTCCTGGCTGACTGGGTAGGGAGCCAGAAAAGGTATCTAGCTACAAGCAAAGAAATCAGTAAGATGGGACACAGCAACTCCGTGCCATTGATAAAAAAGATAATATAAGGTTTCTCTCACAGGCATAAAGAAAAGACTTTGTATGTTGGGCACTGAAGTATATCAATGGTTGTTGCAGTCCCAAAGGACCCACAAGCATTTGGTGTTTGTAATAAGATAAGGTAAGAAAGACACAGAACTCTCATTACTTTAAACTTTTCGTTATCTGCAAAAGAAGCAGGCATTTGTAACTTTTTCTGAGGGAAAAGACTGATACTTTGCTCTGTTCACTAGTGCCATCCTGGCTGTGGTTGGTCTGAAGGTTGGGAAGAAGGACTGAGGCACTGTTTGCAGTGGTACTAAAGCTGTACCCACCTCTGGGCAAAAATGCCCTAGAGTGAGAAGAGTAAATAAACACAAAATAACTGTGTTGGGGCTGAAAGAGAAGAAAGTGAGGGAATTGGGATACAGGTTGACACCCCATGCCCCTCTATCCTTGTAGAGGACCACTTCTGTAAGAACAACCAGCCAAGCATAAGATCTTAGGCCCTGATAAGTAAATTATTTAACTCCACCCTGAAATTCCTCAGATTGCATGCAGTCCCTAGATGCTAAGGTTCCTTGAAAATTTTGTTTGGCATAATTTTTAATGGCAATAGAGAACAAGTGCAAGAAGAAGTGAATGCAGCAGCAGACTGGCAGAGTATGCAGTCAGTAGTTTGTATAACCTGCACAATTCTGAAAGCCGTACTTGTTTCACTTTATCTTGAGTGGGCTTGCTCCAAGTCAGTTATGATCTCTCAGAATCCTTCACCCCTTCATTGTGTGCTGGTATCACTACCAGCAATAGAAGTATATTCTTTTGCAAAGAAATCATGGTCTGTGCTAAGCCAGTAGCTGTTTCTGTACATGCCTGGAGGTGTAGCATGGCTGAAAACTCTCCCCCAGTTAAGTTGAAATGGAGGGTGTTCAGTAGATCTCTGCAGGTCTCTGTTACTTGTAAAAATAAGAAACCATGCCTTTGACAGAAATTGCTATTGCTGATACACATTCTTTAACTTATAAAGGTTATGAAGAACTCAAGATTAAAATCATTCAAGCACCTTGGTTGGAAATCCTTTTCCTTTAAAGATTTCAGCCAGCAAATTGGATGCATTTCTAATATATTTTTTTAGAGAAAACATTGAAAGGTCCTCTACAGAAAGCAAGTATCCTTGTGAAAAGTTTCTGGTTTTGTTTGTTTTTCTTGCCAAATGCCCAATTTTCTATCACATCATTTCAACAAAATTTTTTCTGAGAGCCCAAAGACGAAGAGAGATCAAATGAAGTCTATGAAGTGCTCTTAAAATTGAGAGGAGGGGTAAAATCCTACAATGAAAAAATGCTGTTTGGACCACAAAAGAATACTTGGGAAGTTTACTAAGACTTGTCTGTGTCTTGTTGATTTGCCCTAAAACTGCTAAACAGCTAATGAAGAAAAAGTTCAACTCAAACAGTTTAATCTAGAGCTGACAGAAAAAATTCTTGGAGTAAAATATTTCAATATGAAATGGCTTTTTTCCAAAACCAGAACTTTTAGGAAAAGCTTTCAGTTTCTTCTAAATTTTCTTCTTTTTCTTTTTTTTATTGGAAAAAAATATTTTGTTCTTCTATTAATATTTTTTTTCTTCCTCCCTCTACCTGTTTTCGTTTGCCTCTGAATGCAATGTAAAGAATAATGTCTAGGGACTATTCACTCCAGAAATTTTCTTTAAGATTTTCTATCTTTGTTTTGTGGGGGGTTTTGTTGATTTATTTCTCAGCTTTGAAAAGGCTTCAATGTTACAAATAGAGAAAGCTTTTAAAATTCGCAGATTAGATTTTCTGCTGAACAAAATTAATGCTGTCCAAAGAAAAATAATGGGCTCAAAATTTGAAATTTAATTTAAAATTTGACAAAAGCTTTGTAGTTCAAGCCACCTATGAGCAAGCAATGTCAAAATTGTTTTTCCAGATCATCAGATTATTCTGTTTTCTTGTGGATTGTAGGACATAGCATACCACCAGTTATTCCTGCTTGAACTTAGTTACTGTGCCCAACAAATGTAGGAATTCTGGGGCTGCTTGTGGACCTCCATTTTTGAGCTTTCCAAGGCTGGCAGATGCTGCCAATTACCACTTGAATCTTGACAGATAACCTTGCCACTGTGCAGCAAAGACTGGAGAGCTATAGACGTGCTCTGTATTTTCTTCAAACCTCACAATGCGCTCACAGGAAAGGTTGAATTTCCATGCAGACATACCTGGGCTCCTTCCGAAACACCTGGTTTTGACACCAGCATTCGAGGCTACAAATCAAACACAAGTGCTTGGACAGATGCTTAGACATTTTTTTCTGTGCTGAACTTCAGTCTGCTGCAGATGAACTCCTTAGGCACTTCAGGTCTCTCTGTACAGCTGTTCTCACTGTTGAACAGAGATATCTTTAGATACAAGCTTAAATATTTTACTGGCTCTAGACCTCAGTTAATGTGAAATATCAGTCAGAGAAGTCAGTGCCACTGGGAGAACTATCTACTGGTATAATCCACTGAATGAACCCAAATGAAACATGAATGCTGATTGAACACCTGAAGCAGACCTCCAAAGAAGGACAACAAATACTTGCTGATCTTGGCTGAAAATAGGTGTAACGTTGAGGATGGGTCGAGCTCTCCCTGTGGTCTCACTCCAAAATCTCAAGGTTTACCAAGTTTTCTAACCCACCAGCTGGCAACACCAGTGCTATGGTCCCACCATTGTGGAACCCACTGGCATTGGTTTAAGAACTCTGTTCTCCTCCCCTGGGCTGTGCATAACTTAGGTGCTCCCCCTTATTGCTGTTTTTATTTGAGAATGGACAGTGGAAACTCTGGGAGAAGAGTCAAGGGTCACCGAGACAAGAGGCAATGTAATAGGATAATGATTATGAAAGAAACAGGAAAGATTTTTTGTGATATCCTGAATTTTAAAGGATGGGTGAAGGAAAACCATGTCAAGAGAAGGTAACAAATAACTGAGATTAGGAAGAGGTAGAAGAATTATTCTAGATTTTAAACAATATGTGATCAAAGATATGAAAGAAAACAATTCAAAGGAGTAAGTGAATCAAATAGAAGAGCTTTTGGTACTTTTGAGGAAGGAGGAAAAATATGTAGGAGAGGAGAATTTAAGACAGAGAAACATAACATAGGAAAGAAAAGTAATGATTTGAGAAATGTGTGTCCAATTTGATTCAGAAATAATAGCTTTGAGTGGGTGTGAAGGGAAGCAAAAAGATCACAGAGGAAGTCACAGGGGCTGCAGAAAACACATGGAGATGTGAAAAGAGTCAGGAGCTCAGAGAAATATAACAACAAATTGTGAGGAGGAGTATTTTGGGGTGAAAAGCATGTAATGAAACATTTTACTTTTTTTCCCCATTTTTCTTTCTCTGTTGGTTGTTTATTCCACTGCAGAGAATGTGATCTTTCTCCCCCTGTCCACGCTGTTGTACCTCTGGCTGTGCTGGTTTGATAGCCATCCCTATCACTAGAGGATCTGGTGTGCAGAAACTAGGATACGACTGTGCACAGCGTCATCTGTGTGCTTTTAGCTAACAACACAGGAATCAAGCCTAGACCGACTCTAGCAAATTAAGAAATGCCAGGGAATGTGCCTGACAGCTGAAGACCACTTTTTGCTGTTACATTTTCAGCATGGGTGCTGGCAACACTCTGACCCAGGTCAGATAGCACTGTCCTAACTTGTTCCCAAATATGGCTCAGGATTTAGTGCATGCCAAGGGCAGCTCCCAGTAGGCAGTTTGGATGCACTCGCCCCAGTTTGGCAGGTAGATGATATGAATGGGATTGAGGCAGCCTGTTCTGTGCCAGATGTTGCTGTGGGCCAGGGAACATTCCTTAGCACATTTAGTTTACTAGCATGGATGCAGCCAAAGAGTGCATTGTTTCTTGTCTTTAAAAGAGAGGATGCAGTCACTCCTTAGCTTAGAACAAGGTCACCTTCCTTTAGATAGAAAAAGGTAAAAAGTTAGAAAGCTGCTGGAAGAAACACATGAAAGGGGAGAGACAAGATACACGCAAAACAGTAGAAGCATCTCCAGGCAATGGAAGAATGGGAAATTACAAAGTGTTGTATGTGGTGGTGCTTGAGGTCCTGAAGGGCTCGGTCCCTCCTGAGAAGCTGTGGAATAAAGGTGCCCAAGTTTAAAGTCTCCCCCGGGGAGGAGACAAAGGTGGTTTTGCCCCACAAGTGGGCTGAGTTTCTCAGGGGTGGTTCCCTTTTCCTCCATTAGTTTAAGCACCGGCCACTCTCCTGCCAATCATTCTTGTGTTCTAGAAAGTTCTGTTCCATTCAGTAGTTGATTGTACCCCTTGGTTGTCTGTTACCCCCTCTCCTTCCCTCTCTATCCTCTGTTGGTCCTGGTCCCCTGGTCCCTCCCTGGTTCCTCCCTCCTAGTGTTTGATGATTGGATAATGCCCTCAGAATAAAAGTCTGTGCTCTGAGCTGTTCGGGGTCTTCTGATCCTAGACGCCCAGAGCGCAGTTGGACCCCACACCTCTGCGTCTCTATTACTCTAGCCAGAAGATCCCTCCCTATCCCTCCGGCCTCTGTAGAGATAGCTTGCTCTCTAAGAGGTACCTGCGGCTGAGAACGCATCGATTCCCGCGGCAGTGAACCGGCGTTCCAGCAGTCAGGGACGCTGGCTGCAGACGCCGACAGGTCGCTAGCCAAAGACCATGGGGCTAGCTGTCCAGCCCAAACACCAGTGACCACGGCAGTTGTATAAATCCTAGGTGAGGAGGGGAACTAAACTGAAGCTAGAGCTGTATCTGGACCTTGCCTACTCTGATGAAAGTATCAATGCTGTATTTGTACAGGTGATAATACACGCAGTCTTTTCTGTGCTTATAAACACTAGGACAGAATATCAGACATGGGAGGACAGGTTACTTGTTTATCATCCTCTATAATGGCTGTGCTCATGAAAGCAGGTGTAGTGAATTACACTGCTGTAGGCAGAGCATGCAGTCTAGCAGCAACATGAAATGTGCAAATGCTGAACCTGGAAATGGGCAGAAGATCTGATGGAGGTACTTGGATGTTAGATACAACTAGTCCTGGAAGTATGTACACAGTTTTCAGGTCTTTCTTCACTTCCTGCTAACATTAGTTAGAGCCCACATGTTGATGAAAAATGCTTTGTAAAATTATAATTAATGTATTTTAAAATGGTTTTGTTTTATTGGCTTACCTAAATTGTACCTTTGTACCTAGATCCAACCAGTCAGCTAACAGAAATTATTGATTAGAAACAGCTTTCAATGTGAATACTCTGTCAATGAGTACAGTCTTCTCTTGTGCCAGAAGTGTTGCTTTGCTCTGCTAGCAAGGAGAGCCTACAGGAAGATCCTGCATGTTTGCAGGACATTGGAGAGTTTAACAATGGAGTGTGGTGCTGGGATCTTGTCAAGTGAAATTCTCTGCCCTTGCATTCTCCATCTGTTTCCATTCAGGTCAAGTGCACGTGCTTCTCATTTATTATTGTCTGTCATCTGCATGACAGGAGCACTGAGAGGCCCCACCTGAGATCAGCTCCTGCCGATTCTAGATATTGTGCAGAGACTCATACTTACTCAGGTTATTGCACAAATGGCTGGGACAAAAAAAATGGATGAAGTAAAGGGCTTCAGGTGGAAGATCAAGAGCTCCAACTCAACTAGATTAAGATGAAATCCTGCCCTCACATCAATAACAGTTTTGTCATTAATTTCCATGTGATCTGGATTTCTACCCTGGCTGACTTGTCCACAACTGTAGGGGAAGTCTGCATCAGAGACAGGAATTGAACTTGGAGTCCTTGTCCCATGACATCGCCCTTCCTGACAAAGGAGTGGGGTGATTAGAGCTGCAACACACATGGTTCTCTCAACTAAATCAATGGAAGCTGTGCATGTTGAAGGACTACAGGTTTAGTCTGTTTGTTCCTTGTATATCCTTTCCCTTCAACTCTTAGTAGAACCTTTAATTTCTGACTGCCTGAGATGAGTAAACTCAGCAGGTTCACAAAGAAGGCACATATGAACCTTCTACAGCCTGAATGAGAGCTTAAGCTTGGAAGCAATCCAAAACCTCAAAAGGAAATTCAGATGAAATTACCAACTTTTGCCTGGTTTGGGGTCAAAACCTAGGGAAAACACTTCAGATGGTTTCTATATAAAAAAACTTGAAGCCACCCAGGTTTATAGAAAACCACCTCAAATTTTCTTACTGTGCAGCCAGGTTCAGAAAGAAACTATGGAAAATTGAGTAATACTGCACAAGTTCCGGATTGATGGCACAGATTCAAGATATTTTAAACCTGCTGTACTCTGGGTTCATTTCACTTTCAAAGCTTGGCAGGAATCCAGCAGCTACCTCAAATGGTATAGTACCATGTTACTTACCAGACATTTGTAGTCTTCTCCACCAAACCATTTGCTAAGCTTTTTTAGCTTTTTTTTTTCCTTTATTTCTTTCTTTTTTTTTTTTTTTTTGGCATTTACATTTAAACTTCAGGGACTCATATTGATCCTACCAGAAAACTCATGACTTCCCGTGTTCCTTGGAGTTTTATTCTCAAGAATTTTAATTTCAGACAGGTCCACCCCAACAAAGGAGGCAAAATGCTGAGGTCTAAACAAAATACAAACCAAGAGCTCTCCTTAATGATACGCCATCTGCCTACAGAGTTTGTAAAAAGGCAAGATTGTAGAAATGCAGCAAATCAGTCATTTTGGTTGAGCTCGAGGTTCACGAAGACTTGTTCTTGCAGCAGTTGACAGTTGTCAGCTTCATCTTTAGTACTATGTGGGTGCCTTGTTTTCATGGTGAAATGTGATAATCCTTGCTGTGGACTAAAAATGTGTTTACTAAAACTTAATGGTGTTAGATAAGGGTCTGCAAACAATGATATGTTGGCTACTTACAAAAGTCTGGAAAAGAAAAAACCTCTTAAGAGAAAATGGTCCTGATTCAAATCTCACTGAAAATATTTGCACTGCTTTCCTTATAGAATTTGAGTATTGTGCTTAAGCCTGAACTATATAGTCACTAGCTTGGAATTAAGTCAGGTGAAAAAAACACTATGATTTCAATAAAGTTTTTCTTCTTTGTAAAATCTACTAATGATTACACTCAAATGAAGGACTAAAAAAAAAAAGTAAGAATTTGAATTGACTAAATAAAATGTATTTAAAAGCTCGTTTTTAACTGAAAGCTTAACGGCACAGATTTACTTGAAGGACCTCAGGTAGAAGTTTTGTTACCTCTGGTTCTGGTGCTGCCTATTATCCATTATGAGCTGAGAAAAACTACTCTTCATAGCATCTGAGCAATGTTCTTATCACAAATGTGAATCAGGATAGCATCTTTAGTCCAGGAAGAAGACACAAAACCGCAGAGACAAAAAGTAACTTCTATCTAAGATGTTATACTATGTGTGTTTTTAGCAGTCCTCTGGTTGCCTTTAACTTTTTCTGAACCAGGAATAAGGTTTCCATAGAAAATCAATGCTGTTTTCAGGTTTACTGAATTTAGTTTGCTGCCTTTAGCAATCACATTGTGTGAATAACATTCCTTCTGCTCATCTCTTTTATAATGATGGGAAACAAAATCGAAATTGAGAAGAAAAAAATAAGAAAGATGTAAATTGCCAGTAAACTAGATGACACCTAATCCATGAAAGAAGAGGACCCATCTTACACCATTATCGTTATGTTTGTATTGTGTTTGCTGTCAGATAATACAGAAGCTTGTAGGGTACAGATGCTCCCAGGAATTACCTGCAACTAAATCCTACCACTGCTACAAAGGAAGAATTTTGTCCAATATATGAGAGCGATAAGTGCTTAGATAAGAAAACTTCTGATTTCATTTCAGTGCTACCATCTGGTGGGCAAAATGCAGACAGCAAAAATCCCATTGCTGTAACACTGGAACATTCTGATACAGTGAGTTTTTGTTTTATTTTGTGAAGGAAACATAAGATATTATTAAAACAACTTGAACATCTGGTTTGGGGATAAGGTCATTTTGCAGTGTTGCTGCCAACCCTCAGGGCCAAGTGCAAAGAGAACAACCTTCCCTTCCAGGCTCTCCATAATGCATAACACCAAACTAAAATTTCATGTCCAACACAAATGAAGAACAAAATATACTGGAGCTCAAGCTGTACACATCTAGGGAAATTCTGCTGATAGCTTGAAAGCCAGAGTATTGTATGAGATTGAAGCTGCAGAATTTTAAAAACGAGCAGAAGGGAAGAGGAGTCATGTTTATTTTATTACGGGTAAGTTAAAGACAAAGTTACATCAGGCATTTTGAGGAAAAGAAATAGAAAGGAAAATCACTAGGAAATCCATGTGATTAGTTATTGAAAGGCTCTGTTAAGACAGCATAATGAAGAGCAGTGCTGTTTTCCTTGGTACACTTAGAATTTACACTGTGAAGGTGGAAATAAGGGTCAGATCTGATCTTCTCCAACTGCTGCCTGAACTTTTGAGATCTGGAAGAAAAAGGACTAATTGTTCCAATTTTGTTACTTACTTTCAAATGAATCTAGCCCAAAACCTCAAACATTCATGCAAACTTCATGCCTGTTAAGATGTACGTAACTGTCATAACCACACAACTTTAATTTTTACAAAACTTTGGGAGAGTTTTTGCTGAAAACACTTCTTCAGGGTAGAAGTTCTGGTGTTATTTAACCTTATTATGACTGATATTTTAATCTCAGCATTCTTCAACTTTCCTATACTGTCATTTTCTCAGATGTAAATAAGAACTAGCCACTGATGTTCTAAATGCTTCCAGTCCCTACTCGAATTCTCTTTTTGGCCATCTGCCTGCATGCAAAAATGAGCTTTTTAAAAGTGGTTGAAGTTGTATTATACCATCAGGGTTTGCTGTCACCTTTAACCTGGCATAAGTCTACTGAAAGGAAACTCAGCTAGCAAAATTCAGTCAATAATGAGGTTTTTGAGCAGGTGTGAATACTGATCTCTTAGACTGATATATTCAATTGTTTGATTTAACTTGGCAAGTTTTATATAAAAATATTCTGTGATTAAATGCTGATATTGGTATTTTTTGAGTCTTGGGTAATGTAAATCTACTACTTCAGAAGGTCAGCCAGTAGATGACTTAATGTCTCTAAGAACTTCTGCTAATGAGTACAACAGTAATTCATGATAATTTCAACCTTGGTAACAAGGATCTGGGATCTGGTCAAGCATTCCAGAGCTCCAGCTTCATCAGAAAATTTGTACTGTGGTTGACTGAGAATAAATAACCTTCTGTGAGATTCTCTGTCTCTTATATTGTTCTACTGAGTTCCTGCCAGCCTGTCAACTGGAACAAATATTCATTCCCTCCAGTATAGATTGAAGTGATTTCTGTTTTTCCTACTACAGACTTGGCCCTTGACTTAGAAGTGATAGAGATCAGATGTAAGAAAGACTGAGATGAGTTACTGTGTTATAGGTAAAGAAAAGGAAACTATTTTTTGTCTCTTAATAAGAAATATTCCTGAAGTTTCTGAGGTAAAAGCCCCTCTACACATTTTATGATGAAAATATGAATAAATAATAGAAATTCACAGATTTTAATGCCAGGAGAACAGAAAGAACAACTGATGTTCATTTAATCAGATTTCCTACAGCAAGTATTTCAAGGGAATATGGAAGTTTCTGGAGTTTGTGTGTTTTGGTTTCCTTATCTTTTAAAGGCAAGTGTATTCTCTTTTGAGATAACTCTTTTTGCAGTACCCAAGAAAATCAATGATTCAGTGACTGCTCCCATTAAGACCTTCTATACAGAGGAAATGAGACATGCTCAGAGATGCTACTTCTCCCATATGCACTGTTCTCTATTTTTTGAGGGGAAACACTGATCAGAATATCTTTTGCCAAATACCGAGCTTGAAAGGATCTCTGGGAGTTTGATCCATTGTACTTTCCCTTTGGTTTAAAGAGTTAACTAGGCATTTATTGTCAGAGGCAGGCTACTGGGCTTGGCAGAGCTTCTCTGAGCCCGTGCTTGTGTTTATTAGCATGCTCATGTGAGACCCAGTTGCTGCTTTCCTTTATGGCAAAATCACCTCAAAACCCACGAGCCCCAAAGAAGAGCTGCTGTAGTATAATACGGCATGGAGCAGTTTGACAGCCTCTCTCCCTGGACAGAGACCTCAGAGGAATCTGATGGTCAGGAGTGGCTGCCTCAGCCCAGAGGCCGTATCCTGACTCAGTGGTACTGGCTCTTGGATCCAGTTGAATTCAAAGTCTATCATATGCCCCAACTCCCATGGGGATGAAATCTCTGAGAGGTAAAAGATTTTGGGTCCCCTATTACTGACCTATATTGGATCTTTCCCTTTCATTTCAAGCCCTTCCTGTATAATCCCAGCTATAAATTATTTCGTAGAAATTGCTTCATTCAACGTATTTCTTCATTTTCATTGCTATGAAGTCTTTTAGAAGGAGATGTAGCTCTGATTTGAAAACTTGACCTGATAAATTTTCCTTCCCCACCTCAACATTCAGTAACCCTACTACATATGTGTGCATACATTTATTTATTCTTTGGCTTGGAGTTATGATAGTACATGTCCAGGGAAAAGTTATAAAAACATGGCCAAAAGAAAAGGATGAAAAGAAAACTGCCAGGATTTCTTACTCAGGCTTTAGTGCCTTTTGAGGAAGATTCTTTTTGACATTTTTTCACAGTTTTTGGCTTCTGCTTTGCAGTAGTTTGCAATAACCATTTTGAGGTAAATACTCCTTAGTGAGCATGACTGGAAAGATCTCCACATCATGATAAGGCACTGGTAACACTGTAGGAACAATATTCCTTTGAGATGATCTAGGAGGTCGGCTAGGTTTTCTGTTGCACCATTCCATTTTTTTCTGATGACTCACACAGATGGGTGCATGAATGTTGTCTTGGGCTCTGGTCTTCCACAGAAGGTGCGATTGTGACCATTGGAATGACCTTCTCCTTAATGAAACTTTTCTGGCCTTTATAATTTTCTTCATTGCAGACAACAGTAACACTGGCCTTGCTGCTTGTGTCCATGTCATTAGGTGTACTTATAAAATTGCTTGCTTCCTCCACACGGGGCCCAAGCTGATTTTTAAATTGTGACTAGCAAAGATGGACTCCTGCAAGTACTGTGTATTTTTTGGTATGTCTAGCAATACTGGATTTGAGAGAGGCAATTTCCTGTATTTAATGTTTTAGCATGCTGAGTGGTAAAGTAGTGACTATTTTCAATAACAGAAGTTTCTTTTTTTTTTTTCCAGTGGAAGCTCATTCCCTTTTCACACAGCAGCTGCTTCCTACAGGGTGACTTTAAGGCTACAGACATTACAAAGAGGTATTGAAAGCGACAATGGCTGGATGTGCTTCAAGTACGAAGAGAACCCTACTGGCCCTCAAAGTGCCTGGGATGGGTGGCATGGGATTAGAGGATGGGGAATGGTACTCCTACTGGATCTGAAGCTGGATCCCAAGAGTCCATCTGTTCTAAGCTTTTGCTATTTATCCATGCATTAGCAATAATTTCACATATATTCTGCCAATTCCCCAGGCTTGTCTGGTTGTAGGGCTCCTTCCGCCAGATTTTTCTGCTTGTCTTCTGGAGCCCTTCTCTAGGGGATCACTCCCACTTCCTTTATGTCAGAATGGATAACAAGGCACTTACCTCAGTAAGCCAGCAGAGTCTATCCAACCTTTCCCTGCAGGCTTTGCCTTGGATAATGAGGGGGATTGTCTCTGGCAAAGACTAGTATCTTGTGATACAGTCCTTTTAAAAGCTGTGGTGAAATAGGGTTTACAGTGATACTGGCTATTGAGAATTTGATTTCTCTGGTGCTGTTAACAGAATTGTTTTTTGCTCCTTCAGCTTTTTGTCTCATAGCAATACTATCCATTCATTTTATGAACATATGAATGCTCTTATGATCCCTTCATGGCCAACAATGACGTCTGGCACTAGAACATCTGATTGTGGATAGCAGAGAAGAGAAAGTGAAAATGTAACCTCCCTATAGAAACTTCAGAGGTTTCAGGGGAGATGCATGGAATATACAGATTAGAGGAGAATGTTCCTGCAGAAGCAGCTGGCTTTCCAGGCTTTTGTTATTGGTGCAGTATATAATAAATGGCACTATATCACCTTTTAACTTTTTGCTGCTGTATTTTGAATAGTACCACAGCCTAATGAGTGAAATTCTTGGACTCCAGTACTAGCTTTATCATGACCCAGTAGACTCCAGTGAAGTTCCTTTTCCTTTTTTTTTTTCTTTTCTATAGTATTAAGCTATAGAGACAAGCATTTCACCAGATCTATGGAATACATTCTAACAACTTTCCTGAGTTTTACATGACACTTCAGCTCCATAGATGTGAGGGGGAAAAAAGGCAGTCTCTTTCAGAAAGCTTAATTAAAAATAGATGGAGTGGGTAAAAACTGCTTCTGACTTCACTGGACCTGGGATAAGGATGATGAATATATGGTATTTTCAGTGTAAATCCTCCTACATACCTATGTTTTTAGAAATAGTGTCTTCATTTGTAATGCAAGATTACTCAACAAGTCACAAATAACTATAAGAGATACAGCAGACAAAACTACAAGCAAACAACTAAAAAAAAAATCCAACCAGGGCACCAAACCATAGACAATACATTTCTATAAAGGCAAGATAAGGTTCAAAGAGAAAGCTCAGACATTCACTTATGAGAGATTCATGACTGTGCTGGAGAAATATTTAAATATGACAGTTCCCTTGTTTATGGGCAAAATAGCATGTTCTCATGCAGAAAAATAAAATACATTTCAATATTCTTACACTAGTCTTTGTTTATATGAGTTTATTCCAGAATTCAGACTAAAGATAAGGATTTGCTACTGCAAATAACTAAAGATTAATTCAGATGTTGGTGGTGTTTCTTAGAGGAGTAGAAAGCAGATTTATTGAAAGCAGTGGAGCTGCTGTTGATGGTTTCTTATCTTTGCTATTACATTTTATAATGTGTGGCAGAGATGAAAGCAGTGCATGGAATGGATGAATGATATTTCAGTGGTTGGTATGGAGCAGTTAGTAATAAATACATTTTGTACGGGATGGTGGATAATCTTATAAGTATCCAGCCTTATCTTCAGTACTTCTGTTGGATTATATGTTCTTATTAAAAATCTGATTTTTCTTATGTCTTTTTCATTGTTATAGAGAAAAACATTGTGGTTTTGCCATTAAGAGATGTGAGCTTTCTTTTTTAGGAAAAAAAAAGGTGTTGTTCTGCTCCGTAAATCTGAATGCTGTGTTAAAGAGTGGGATGGAATGTGGGCTTTTTGACTTTACTGTGGATAAACAGATAGGGAAAAACCTGCTCACTCCTAGTGCACAGAAGGACAGCTGCTACTCACTGAATGCAGTTTCCTGGGAACCATGGAAGCTGGAGGCCCCATCCAGTCTGATAGCCAGTTTGTACTCTTGGCTCATATTTACGTAGGAGAAATACCAGCAGCCACTCAGTGAGACCATGAACAACAGAGAGTGGGGAATGCAGGGAGAGGAGCACCAAAGCTCCACTTATTCTTCCAGAAATTTGAAACCTTTTAATTTCCAGCCTAACTTTAGTCCTAGCCAATGTGCAACCACTGACATTGTTATTGTCTAGATTTTCAAATTTCTTCGCTCCATCTAGTTTTATACTTTTCCTTATGTCTGCTGAACTTACAATCATTGGAATATCCAGCAGCCTTTGATTTGCTGGGCTGAACAACCACTTGGTTTAGGTCTTCTTCTACAAGGCAGGTTCTGATCAGTTATGTTGCCATACTCTTTACCTGATTAGTTTTCAATACTTCTTTGCCACACATGGGTGGCCAGAATTGTATTGTATTCAGAGTGGAGGCTTGCCAAAGCTTTCTGGAATGACAATAATGCTTCCCTTTCTTTAGCAAGACATGCTAGAGTCATAGCTGTCATCTTCTTTGTGGCTGCATTTCATTAATGACTAATCATCAACCCTTTCCCCCTTCTGTCCTGTTAGAGCTGTCCTAACCAGATCCGTAGCTATGCACTGTAGCTAATAAGATAGATATTCTTTTCTTTTGCAAGGCAGTGCCTGGACATTCCCATAAAAGTTTCAAAGGGGAAGTTCATTCTCTTCTCACTTTTTAAGCAAAATTAGCTACTCACTCTGATCTCAGTAGCCAAAAGATTATTTTAACAGGTGTGGCATTTACAGGTAAAGAGTTAATAAGTGAAGTTTGTTTTGTGGTTGTTTTTTCCCCTTTTTCATGCTTTGCTGTGATCATGATAAGAGATCCAGGGATTAAGATGAGCAGAGTCATCCTATATCAGATGGTCCCACATCCTCTTGATTCACAGAGAGAAAGGATTCAGCAGCTGAGTAGCAGGACCACATTATTTAGATGATTGACATTTTCTTTGACAATGCCACTAGGCAACTGTGCTCATGACCAGAGTTGGAGACTGCTTAGCCCTGCCTGCCCTCCCCCACACCAATCTGAAGGAGCTGTCTGGGCCCAGTTATCATGAAATACACACAAAGTCTCACAAGCATGAAAGAACAGAAAAGCAGAACAACAGCCAGGGCTCCCCTCATTCTCTAAGTAGCACACACCTTGATGTTCCCTCATATCCTAAATCACCACCTTCTTCCTAGTGGGCCTGTATGCCCATCTCTCAAATGCTTAGCTCCAGAATAACTGCTGAAGAGCTGCAGAGGTCATAGAATCATAGAATAGTTTGGATTGGAAGGGACCTTTAATGGTAATTTAGTCCAACCTGCCTGATGTGGACCACATGTTGATTCATCTTCTCTCTGGAAAACAAATTTGAATCAGTCTATTTTGTTCTCTGTGTTATGGTCATGATAGTCACCATAAACTGGAGTTTGAGACATTTGTGTAGTTGCTGCAAACTTTTATCAATAAGATTCAGCACCACTGGTCTTGATTCCTGGAGGATATAATGCCCCAAAGCTATATCCCTGTATTTTCAGGGAAGAAGTGTCTGTGTTACTTCAAGGATTCCTGGGACACTGGTTGTTCACAAGGAAAGCAAAGTGAGTGGAGAGGCATACTGGAGTTTTTGTTAGTCTCTAAAGACTGCCTTCCCTCTCCCTTAGCCTCAGAAGAGCTTCAGGCATTTCCAAAGTGCATCCCAGTCTGCTGATTTGTATTCTTCCTCAAAGAAAGTAGAGAAAAGCAAGAGAAAGTGTCTGGCCAAAGTATCTAACAGCCCATGAAGCCAGGCCTGAGGATAACAGAGCATCAGCAACAACAGCATCTCTTTTTCCTTGCCTGTACCTAACTCTTAACTGCTTAGAGGATTTTAGGAAGCCTGGATAATCCTCTGCCCCTGCTTCCTGTGTTAGGAGCTTAAAATCCTGACAAACTAAGCCCTAGTCAGTGTCTTCAGAATGGATTAGGTGGAATGCTCTAGGATTTACTAAAACTCCATTAGGAATACACTAGGAATAGAATTTATCTCTTCACAGCCTATTGATGCATTAATGCTGCTACTGCTACTACTATAAACACCAATAATCATAAATATTACAGCTTATAAAGTATCTGAAGGACACCTAAGACTGAAATAAAATACCATGTATGTTTTGGATAACACTTCATTCAATTTTTAATCTACTTCACATTCACTTTCCTTGGGTATTTGTTGTTGACATTGGTTATCTTGTCACTGTAGCCCAAATTGCTCTTTGAGACATAATTCTTTGCCTTCCTCCCCTGAGTGATTTGTTTTGATTTCTGGCTTTTTTTCCAGTGGGTAGAAAATATGACCATCAGCAACAAGGGACCCTTTTGCATTGAAAACACAGGACTCTCTTCTTTTTGTTATGAACAGTCTGGTACATGAAAGTGGCTTTATTGCTCTGCTCGCAGTAACGTGACCCCAGAGCATTTGACCAAGTCTCTCAGTGGTTTCTCTGCCACCAGAAGGTCCCTTTATTATGCTGCTTGTAGCTTCCAAAGGGCTGTTTCTTGGGCTAGAGAGGAATAAGGCTATAAGTTCTGTCCGTTTTCACTGTTATCTTGCTACCCTACCCAGCACAGGGACTTGAGTTCAGTGCTGCAGTATTCCCAAACTGCCATCCTCTCTAATCCAGAGCCCTTCCCAAAGGCTGTGGAGCCAGGTGTGAGGCGTGTTTATGTCCCTTGGCTGCTGCACAGTAGTCTTGCCAGAGCTGGCAGGCTGGCCTGGACCATACGTGTGCTCTGAGAGGCAGGCAATTCAGAAACTCAGGAGCCACTTGTCTGCATGCTGGCCACAATTCCCGCTTCCCCTGCCAATGTGCTTATGGTTTGGCATTTGTAGACACACCGCAGCTGTCCAGTTGATAAACTGACACACTCTGGGTGGCCCTCATCTCTTGAGATTTTACAACTGCTGTTGGCTCCACCAGACATGAATTGAAGTCTTCCAAACTCTCCCACAGAGACTTTCCTGGTACTCTGGTGTCAAGTTCAGAACAAGAATCTGGAGCAGACTTTTTATTCCTAGTAACATTTGTTTTCCTACAGTGCTGCTCTCCTTCAGCTTACCGGTGCCGGTGATGGACACGTGTTTCTGTTCACTGGTTTGTCCTGCTTCAGTAGAAGTCAGAAATTATTTACAGAACCCTGCAATCCATTAGCCCTCTACCCTTGAAGGAAAAAGGTCTGTGTGTGCACAGTGAAACCTAGGATTACAGATCAAATGCGTTGCTGTGGACATACATTTATATGACCCTTGTAACTCTTTCTGGTGTTTCCTGCATGCTGGCTGTTCAGGTTAAAGAAAGAGGCATCACCTACTCATGTACAGTAAAATAACATTGAAAAATGCATATGTGTAGCAGTGATCTTGAGAAATACAGCTACTGGGCTCTCTGTTTGTCAGGTGAATTGTGCAGTTAGCTTTCAGTGATTGGTATGTGTCTCTCATACAATTTTTGCTTTTCTCACATATTACTTCTGGAATATGTGGCTACTTTGTCTAGTAGAAATTGAAGAAAAAAACCAAACATCAATAGGAGGGGATGTTTCAAGTGTGGGGAAATGAAATAGTTTTACTTTTTAGTAGCCACCATCAAAATCCTGTCAGTCTGGTTCTTTTCCAGCTCCACATCATGGCATTCAGGTAGCAGCGAAATGGATTTACAGGTAACTCATTTAATGCCAGATTGATACCATGGTGGAGCGACGGCTGGATTGCAGACAGAAGGAGAGGTATTCATTTCCTTTTGCTTCTGCAGTAGATTCATTGAAATGTGTTAGCTCAGCTGTGTGCAGATATGCTGATGTAATCAAGCTAGGTGCATGCACAGGATTTTCTAGCAGGACGGGGAGATGAGTCTGGATCACATAAAGAGGAGCTGGAGAACTGTGTAGGATGTTTAAAGGTCACAAGAATGCTTAATATTTTGTATCAGACATGCGGGGAAGAAAAATAGAGTAGGGTAGAGTCATTAATGCTCTAAATGGCAAGAAGGGTACAAGTTGGGCATTTCAAGGTCCAGAATTCCAGATTACGTATGGCGCAAGGGAGAGAGGAGGGGACTATGCTCCTTTCTGAGTTTTGATAGAAAAGGTCAGAGAAGCTGGGCTTCTTATAAGAAAGGCAGAGAATTGAGTAAGGGTTAGTTAGGGAACATTTTACTATGCCACTTGATCCCCACCATTTGGTAGGCATAGTATTTGTTTCACGCAAAAGAGACCCAGAAGCAGCTCTTTTAAAATGTATAAGGTTTTTTTTTTTCAGTCATCCAAACACTGCATTCTAGTTCAGTCTGTTGATTTTCATGAGAATGTATTTTTTTTCTTTGTCTTCCTCAGGAGCAGAGAGAGAGATGGGACAAGGGTGTACAAGAGAAGAGGCAGATAAACAAGGCTGAGCTTGTAGAGAAGGCTTTCCAGACTGATTCTTGCCACCAGAGACTTTTACAGCATTAAAATTCTTAGATACCTTCTCAGATTGTATAAGTGAAAAAGACATTACATAAACTGCCAGCATTTTGCTCCCTTTTCACTTTGAGAACCACCCTTGTGGGACAAATGTAAGGAATTTAGTGGGGTTGGCTCTAATAAGTTTCTGTGGATAGTACTCTAAAAATACAGACACAAGAGGAAGCAGTGTTGGTTTTTTCTGATTTTGTTTTTAAACAGTTACAGAATTATACAAAAGGGATACAATTATTTTAAGAAGCTTTATAGGTTACTGTGAGGAACCTTTTCATTTTTATTGCATTCTGTTCCACTTTCAGCACGAAGGATGCACGGGCAGGTGAATATGTGCTTTCAATTCTCACCAAACCCAAGCTGGATTATGTGTTTAATCCACAAAACTTCCTGTGACCTGATAACTGCAGGCTGCCTCAATTTTGCATTCTTGAAGAGTTCACTGCTCTGACACGGATTGTTTTTCCAGCCTTACAAGAAATGGCATACTGCTGCTGCCCCAGAAAGCCTGAGTGTCCAGCTACAAATTCACTGAAAGAATGGTTTGATGAGGAAGTAAGTCATGTCCCTCCATGCTGGTCATCAAGAGTGGCCATCACAAATTATTATCACCTTTGGCCACCCCAAGCAATGACTCCCTGTTTTCACCCTTTCTTCTAGATCACAGCTGCTGTCTCTTAATATTTGTGGTAGTATCCCAGTAGTCTGGGATAGAAAAAACCCTTTTTTTTCTGACTTCAGTAGTAGTTTTGTGACCCATGAAAACTAGCATGAAATCCGAATCCAGTTACTTTAGTTTCCAGGTTATATGGAGGTCTGAGGTCAATTTCTCACAAAGAACTGGGACACAGGGCAATATGTGGTCTCACACAGAGCTCTGGCACCAGGTCACATAGGAAAGACCTGTCTCATACCTGTCCCTCTTCAGCTGTCTCTCTAGTTCCCCCATGGGGTTGCTCAAAATGAACTGACTTATGCAACAAAAGCTGGTCGAGGTCTCTGTTGGCAAATCCAATATTACTGGCCTTTGCATAATAATTCCAGGACTGGTCTTTCTTGCCATCTTCCAAGAAATTTGATAGTTAGATTATGACACCTCTACAGAGTGACTTTCCCAGGGCAGTGACCCATTCCCTGTGAAAGCTCCTTCTGTCACTGTATGTTTACTAACTTTGGAAACAGTAACTTTGGAAGCAGTTTCTTCTATCTCTTTTGACCTACACCAGTTTGGTATTACTAATGTTGCTTCCAGGGTCAAATCTATAGCAGTATTCATTTTCATGAGGATCACTCATAACCTCTTAAACAAATGACCTCATAAATGACACATTTTGTCAAAGGTTTCTCGGGGAGCACAGTACCACAGACACATACACACAATGCAGCTGGGACAAAAAGGCACTTCTCAGCACTCTTCTTCATGTATATTTTTTGTGGCCAAAATCTAGAGTGGGAAAGAAAAAGATAGCATCTGAGTTGGGATGACCAAAGTACATAGAGAGAACAATTTAGTCTCTTAAAACAATGTAAGAAGTTAGATTACAGTAGTAATTCAAGTGAAGGCAGGAGGTTGGGCCAGATCCAAACATCTATGCAGTCCCAGTGACCCAAGCTATCACATGTGATATACCTCACTTCTTTATTTGCTTGTTTATTCTGAATGACTACAAGGGCACTGGATGTGATAAAAAGTGGATAATGTCCTAAGTTCAGCTGGAGTGAGTTAGGATATTATCTTTCTGGAGCTTCTCCCTACAGTAATGATGATACCCGTTTTGGGGTTAATTTTCTGTTGAATAAGCACGTCAGGTTTTAAGGCACTGGTCCAGACTGTAAACAAGTCAGTCTCTTTGGAGCCTGCTTTGGCAGCTCTGCTGAGGTTGCTATTTGTATTAAAATATTTGCTAACCTATTCTTCATAAAGCCAGGTATGTTTCCATGAAAAGGAGAGGCAATGTTGACGTCTGTCCTCTTGCCAGCAGCTGCAATCATATTACCTTGTTATCTCAGCTAGTCCTCCCCCATGCTGATGCCCTAAATAACGGACTGCTGAAATTCTGACCCAGGGCCCATTACATTTCTGCTCCACACACAATTTTGAGTATCTGTGCAAAATTCAGTCCCAGAATTTCAGTGGCATCAGGATCAGAAGAAACCTTACTGCTGAGAGAAATCAGTGATAGAGAGCTCGGAAATGTAAATTTTAGATGAGCTAGACATTTTCACATGTGGCTGACAAGCAATTTAAAGCACTAAGGAGAGTTCAAGAGGGAGTTAAGTGGTCCACGTAGATATATGAATACTGGAATAATTTGGATGCATTTAGGATACAGGATAGACAAAGAATTCATCTCATCCCTGAGCTGTTTGGGGCTGTGACTGCATTTTGGTTCTCAGCTTGTATTAAGTTTTCTGTAGTGAGTCTGACCCCAGCTCTAATAGATCATTGTCATGGCCCTGTTCACATTACGAAGTTGGGGAGTGGGAAGAAAACAATCTAAGCAATGTAAGACCACCACAATTACTTCAATTGTTTTTATAGGTTACCCATAAAAATGTGGGCACCTTTCAGGCATAGAAAATGGCATAGTCTTGGACTTAGATCTTTTAGCCTTAAGCTTTAGCCCAGTGCCTATTCCTTGCACTTTCAGTACTCCCATTGATGGCAATAGTAGATCTAGGATAAAATGCAGGAAGTTCAGGGTTATTATTTATGCTCCAAGATTAAAAGAGGTGTCTGCAAGAAGAAAAAAGCTTGCTTCTGGGGATAGATGGTTGCTGTCTGTTTAGTGCAATCTGAAAACACAGTAGATTTTACCTGGTCAAGGGTTTGATCCTTCCATTTGCCATTGTATAGAATGGCTTGTGATAACTTTGCTTTCCTGTTCTCCATTTCTTTTCTTTTGATATACAGTTCAAAGTCTGATGAAGAAATGTGAAAAATATTTGATGCCTTATACACAAAAAAGGAGTTAAACCATGTATCATGGTGTTTGATTTTTTAAATGATGGGATGTATCTATAAGGCACAGAATTTTTTCTTTGACATAAGGAAGATCTTCCAAAGCTGGCCTCACCCTGCTCCCACCAAAATGACAGGCTAAGGTTTCCTTTCTCTTTAATAGGAGCAAAGATACATGATGAGCATCTTTGGTGGCATTCCATGGACTAAATATGGCTGCTGGAATGATCCTGAAGTGATTTATCCACTGATGAAATTAGATGTGCATTCACTTTACTACTTTAGTGTAGATGGATCAATTTATATCTGATCCTTTGTTCTGGGAATTTCTAGTGACTTATTGATATGACTGTGACAGGTTAAGTATACAGGAAAAATTAATTTTGTGGAAAGTGGTACTATGCTTGTTACTCCAACTTATATTGCCAGAAATTAAAACAACCTTCAGGGCATTTCAAATCCTTTTCCCATTTCAAGCCTGAAGGTTGATCTGTTTTTCTGAAGGCATGCTTATTTTTTCCCTAACAGTATTAGTTGTACTGATGTAAGATACTGTCTTTCTGTGCAAACTTAGATATGGGGATTGCTTCAAGGTGTGATTGTCTGTTACAGCTTTTTCTCAAGTGTCAGTCTCGTACACAGCTGTCTCATTCTTTTCACTCACTACTGCTGTTAGTTTTGGCCCATTTTCTTCTCTCCTTCCCAGTTCTGCCCATTCCCATCCAATATGGTTCCCTTTTGGTAATTATTATGCTGAACTCCTTTTAACTTTTTTCCCTTATTTGGTGGTATGAATGGGCTTGCTCCACAAAAGACAAAGTACTCTACGGTATCTTTATTATGCGTTTTGGTGTTTTTTGATTCTCATGTAATTATAGGCTGAGTTACTTTGATATGGATCTGATCCAACTTCTGAGTATGTTGTTGGTTTTCATACACTGTGTTAAAAATTACTTTTTCCTTTTAAAGTGACCAGCTTCCCATATTTTTCCCATCTTTTTTTTTTTTTATTAGCTTTTCTTGCCAGTAATTCAGGTTAGGTGCTTTGACACCTCTGCTGCTTCTTTTATCTCCTGATGTTGAAACTGACTTTTACAGAGGCCGTTTTTCTTATCTTTGAGCTTTCAGAGTAAGGTCTGTATGTGAGGTAGTTCGGTTTTTCTTTGTCTTCTTTGCTGTCTCTGCTTCTTGTCTTTTTGTTTGGCTTTGGCTCTTGTCTTTCTGGTTTTTTGGCTCGGATGTTCGGTAGTAGAGGCACAGTTATTGTGAGCTGGCTGAGAGAAAATACAAGATGGAGAAGCTCTTCCATAATTTAGTTTGATGCAAGATCTTCCATTTTAAGGTTGATTTTGAACCGCATCCTGACTTTGTCAAGCTGAAATTAATCCACCTGAAATTGCACAGGGAAACTTCTATGTCAGACTACAATTTTCCAGGAAAACGTGACTGATACTAGGCAAAATATTTGGGAGATAGAAAGATATTTTACAAAGTGGGGTGATCTCACTCTTTGGATAATTTCATGATGTTTATTTTAAAGAAATGTCATGACTCAAAACTATCTTGACCGATAAACTCCAAACTTCGGTTACTTTATTGTCCCTGGCAAGGATTGGTACTTTGGACTCAGTTTGGAAGGTGGAGGAGGGGGGAGTGTTTATAGTTGAGATATTACTTACAACAACTTCTACATACATTAGAAACACATCAGCTTTCCAAATACCACATTCTTGTTTGTGCATTGTTTATAAACTACAGCCCCAAGAGCCTTTGTGCTGTTTGACCAGTGTGCAGCACCACACACTCCTTTTGGAAGCACATAGCCAAAGGCTACCAGATGCCTGAACAGTTACTATTATATCCATGGAGCAGGATGTGAGAAGCACTCAGTTTGAAGCATCTTCTGATCTCCACAGGAGTTTCCACAGAGTCTGTCAACCTCTTGGACATCCTTAGGATTGTGCTAGCTGAGAAGTCTCCTCAGTGCATCCCAAACGTGAGGTCACAATGAACCCTCGTCCTAGCCTACTGCTTGATGGGGAGTAGTTCCCTGTATTAACTGTGGCTTTTAGGAAGCACTTACACATTTCTCTTAAGCCCCAGAATGCTGAAATATGGACATTGTCTAAACTAGAATTGAGTCCAAGGAAAAAAAGTAGCTGAAAGGGCATGTGGAAGTGCTTGTGGATAAAAGGATAATCCTGTAATAATGTCATTATCTGAACTGCTCAGGTACTGGCAAATAAACACAAAAAGCACAGAATCAGGGCAAACTAAGCATCTTGATAGAGAAAATGACTTTGTTATGCCTGAATTTTAGTATACTCAAAGACAACTTGTTCTGCCATAGAAGGTCTGCACAGCCTCTAAATATCCTGGTCCATATTTCCTGGAGTCCTAAGCCTGCTTTTTTGCGTTGTTCTGCTCCTAATAAAACTGATGTAGGTCAGGCAATTATGTTATTAACTGGTATTACTATGGCACATACTAGGACATCTTAGGAGTGAGTTTTGAGTGAGCTGTGATTTCACTGAAACGTGGAGGTGGCAGACTTGGCCTCCAGCTGCAGATGAATGCCAGCAGGGCAATTCTGGTCATGGGAGTAGGAAATTCAACAGAGGCTGCAAAACTCTCCCAACATGGACAAATTAGCCCTTACTAAGCTCCTTGCTGGCATAGTGAGTCAGCTAACAGTGTGCAAGCAAGGCAGCTTAGGTTAGATAAGTTTACATTGCAAAACCATTCCAACTGCCACGTAGAGAAAGGTTGAAACATTTTGAAATTCCTCTAATAGCAGTACCTTTATTCATTACGAGTCTGGGAAATTGTACCACCTAGTAAAACCATAGTCCAGACTTACTCAGTGTGTAAATAGTCACAGTAATTAATTCAAACTAGTGCAATCAAACCCATTTCCAAAAAAAAGCAGACCACACACCTCCAAGATACCAGTTTGAATGCTTCTCTTTTGAGTATCCCAGTGGTGAAGGGAAAGTAGTGAAGCTGAAATGCTTCTTTCTGAAATCCTCCACAGAGCAGTGCACTGATGAGGAAAAGTCGTCCTGTTGTGAAATGCTTGCATTTTGCTATTTTGGACCCGAGACCTCTGTTCTGCTCTGGAGGAATAAGAAACAAATTCATTACATTAGTGAAATAGGCAATGGCTGCCTCTTCAGTATAGACCTGGTGTACTCCAGTGATTAGATTTTGGATAAATTGTCCAGGCAAGAGATAAATTGAGCTAATAAATTTAAGTGCATCTTTTAAAAAGCACGAACTACCTTTTGCCCAGGGAGGGGGAAATTTTGACTGGTTAGGACTTTCTAGAACACAATATTTCCTTCAAGAAGCATACTTTCTTCAAAATCAGTCTCAACTGTGTTTGCTGTCTGTTTCAAGCAACAACAGAAACACTTTGGGGATAAGAGATCATTTTCTAGAGAACACTTTGGTAAAATGAGGGGTCTCTAGCCAAATATGACAATAATCAACATAGTTTCTTGTGTACTTCACATTTAAGTAATCTTACTGAAAGTTCAAAGGATTGGATTAAATTCCTCTTGGATTTCCTGTGATAATCTCAGTTGGATCATCTGCTCCTACATGCTAGAGTTCAATGGTGTCCGAATTTGTTAAGGAAAAATGACATTTATTAAACACAACTTTCTTTTACAAACCATCCTCATCTGACTGGGACAACATATGCTATTTAAAGGGCTGTCTTGCAGCTAATGAGAATTTTGCATAGATAACCAAAAAATGCAGTCTCAGATGGGAAATATTGAACTCCATCAGACCTTTACCTTAAAAAAAAACAAACCATGGTGTTTTTGGACTTGGTTTCTCTCCATGTGTTAGAGTCCATTTAATTGATACTGCAATTTCAGAAAAAAAAATTTTAGAAAAGGTTAAATTCATCCTGCCTTGAATTGCTGTATGACAAGTAGTTTGGTGAATTTTAAGGATCAGAGTCCCTGGATATAGACTTGTATTTCAGGAGATATGGTTTGTCAGTACTGGATAAAACATCAATCAAATGGATAGATGTTTCTTCTGGGAAGAAGAATTATTCTTTGAATTTGTTCTTTGTATATTTATTGGCAACCCCAATTAGCTATTTTTAAGGGCACTTAGACTTTGGAAAGGATACCATTATGTTTGTTGTGTTAAAATCTAAGTGGGCAAGTACTAAATGTTCAGCTAATAGAGACTAATGTAACACCTTTGATACTAAATTTGCTCAGCTAATTATCTCTTCTTGTCCCTGTGAAGTAATTGGAAACTTTGCTGTTAACTTTAAAGGACCAGGGTTTGCTCTTTTAAATGTTCAAACAAGTATATTTAGGAATGGTGATGCTGGGGACTGCTTTGAATTCACGTGACAAAGTTTGTAATGTGTTGTTCCATGTGGGGAGAATGCATACATTGTTATTTTGTTTGATTTAATCTACTTTTATAGAGTACTTGAGGAGAAATACATAAATTTGTGTCATTTGGTCTTTAAGTTAAGCGAGTGTAGTGACCTCTTTTGGGCTAGACCTTAGTTTCTCTATTTCTAATTCAGAATTTCTCTCGTAAAGATTTACCTGTATGACACAGGTAAAGTTGCTAATTCTGCCCATTAACAAATATGGATTTTGCTTAAGCAAGATAAATTACTGACCGTGATCTCTGTCATGACACAAATACAAGCATGGAGGAAGTTTGTGCTGCCTTCCCTGAAAGAATGCCTCTGCTGATTTTTATAGGGTTCATCCAAAACTCAGTAAGAGAACTCTTCAGTGCCATTTGAGAGGCAGAAACATTTCCAAGAAAAAGGAAAATTTGAAAATCTGCATTTTCAGCAGTAGCTATTACTGCTTATTCCTCATTTTCAGTGTTCCCAAACAGAGAATTCAAAGGAAAATTTGGAAGAAAATCCAAATGATTTCTGCTTTTCAGACTTCTCTTTTGAAGTGCCTCGACCCAGGCAACTGAAACACTAGTCATTTTAGAACTCTCAATGTCATTCTTCTCTTTTCCTCATCTTTTTCTCTTTTCCTCTTCTCTTTTCTATTAAGGTCAAATCCTACTTCTCCTGACGCCAATAATAAAACTCCCATTGATTTCAACATCAGCAGGAAATATGCATTTTGTTATTTACCACAAACACCACAATGAATCTCTGGGAAGAATACATTTATATTCATTCCAACAATGCCATGAAAAATGGGCTCTTGCTATTTTATCACATCCAAATTGTTGCTCTAACTCTAACATCCTAGCTGTTGCTAAAAAGTCAGTGATGATTTGTAAACCAACAATTTATGGTAACCACATTCCATCCCCATTATGATGTGTGGTTTGGAAATGGAAAAGTAATCAAGACCTCCTGTTAAGAGACTTTATTTCTATGGGGGTTTCTGTAAATAAAGGCATTTTGAAAGGATCATTGCTATATGATTCTAACACCAAATTTTTCATTTGATCTAGGCCTCATCTATGCTCCAAATTCCTGCCAGGCTCTGTCTGTCAGGAGTGTGAGATTCCCAACAGTGGCATGAGCATACTGACAAAACTGGTTTTATCAGTACAAGTATTTTCACTAGACTGGAACAGCAGTTCCATTTCTTGCAGACAGCTCTGTCTGTTCCTTGGAATACTTTGTCAGCACAGTATAAGAGTACTCTGACATAAATAAAGGCCTCCTACTACAGTTACAGTATGAGATGAAGGGTTGTAGTCAGACCCATGGTATGTAGTGATGCCCTGGGGAACGAGGAGCCTGCGTAGTTTGTGCAACACTTTGTCTTGGTTGTGAGGATTGTGGGCAGTCCTTATGACACTGAAGAGGACTTTCCAGCACTTTGGTGGGAGACCACCTAGAATTATTGGTAAATAAACTCAAACAAGGGAATTTTGTTCCAGTACTAGGTTCTGGTACCAGCCAGGTTGAAAACCTTCTTTTTGATTTCTTTGGTACTAGTGCACCAGGTACTCTCAGCCCTGTGAAGGAAGCACAGCAGCCTGGCTTTGAGCCTAGAGATGCTTTGTTTGGTGCCCTGCTGAAAGAGAGGGCAATTTAGGCAGTCTAGAGAGTGCTCTACTAATCTACTAACCATTATGTGATATGACGATAGAGACCACACTAATTAGGAGATAAAACTCTCTTCCTACCTCTTCGTCTCCAGCAAAAATCACTGCTTGATTAGGTTACATATCCCAGAATTGAGCACGATTCACTGGGGTAGGATGTCACCTCAAAGGGTTTACTGATTTCTATTGAACAAAAGACTGACTAGTACAAATCACTCTTAAAACTTACTTTTATTTTGTGACATAATTCAATGAAGAGGATTTGAGCATGTATGAATCCTCATGAGGTGTTCATTGGTTTGGCTATATTTTTATAACAGTGTGAAAATGAATAGGTATTTTGTTACTAATTAACTTTCTAAGTAGTTATCGCTGTAACATTAAAGGGAATTACAAGTTTTAAAGGAAATTTTACCTCATGTAGTACGACAGACTGAAAAACAAGACACAAATCCTGGCAGGAGAGCTTGTTCACCATCAGAAACTAAGCACAGGTATATGATAATATGGGTACATGGTCTTAGCTCCTGTTTAATGTGTTTCTCCCCACTCCTGACCCTCTGCTATAAGTAGAATGTCTGCTTATTTGTGATGGCACAGCAGTTCATGAACCTAAGTTGGACTGCTGGAATCTGGTTAAGGAAAAGCAGTTTGTGTAATGGAGGGAATAATTATGGCAAAGTAGTTTTCCTGATCTGTCACAGCTGTGCTGCCAGGTGTGGTGTGTAGCGATGAGTGGTGGAAAGTCAGAGAAGGTTTTAGGTGGGACTATCTGAAGCCAGCAACAGTAGTAGTGCCAAAGACAAAGCTTTCATTTGAACTAGTTTTAGAAAATAGCTCAAATATTTCACTAGAGAGATGCCCAACATATTGTCCTACAAGCTGCTGGACATGGATTCTGGTGGGCCTTGAAAGGACAATCTGTCACACCCTGCAGCCACTCGAGCATGATGATAAAGACCACTGCACCCCAGACTGGTTCATCTCCCTGAAGCAGCATTTGATAATATCTGGCCTCCCCAGTCCTGGAAACAAATCAAAATCTCAAAGCTGGGTTACATGTTTTTATCCCTATGACTCATTCTTTCCACATAGCCTTTTGGGTTATGGAATAGATATCTCTTCTTATTTTATTCTCAAATATTTATTCTCACGGATGTATTAAGCCTTCATGCTGTTCTTTAATCAAAAAGTTAGTGAAAAGGAAGAAAATTGCCCACATTTTTCCAGCAGCAGGGGAGTGTCAGATAGGAGAGCAGGAGCTCAGCCAAGCCCCGTGTTTACATCAATCTGATGCTGCGCTACCACCTTGTGGGCAGAAGGTAAATCGCGCTGAGCTGCCCGGCACGCAGGGACAGGTCCTGGGGACGAACACGGCACTGGCCGGGCAGGGACCGTGGGCGGCCAGCTCGATAAGGACAGCTCAGCCTGAACGCTCCAGGCTGAGACAGTTCGGGATCTGGGCAGCCAAGAGAAGCCGAGCAGATTGTGAAAATCTGCTGGAGCTCTGAAGTGTGATAGCAGGTGAAGGGTACCCTTCAAAGGGATGTGACAGCCTGGTATTCCTGTAGGATATAAAGAGAAGCAAGTAGGATGAAATCATGTTCCTATTACACTGGAGTACCAATGCCTTTATATAAGTGACTTCTCTGATCTGCCTGCTCTCAACCACAGCCCTCAGAGCTACTTGCAAGTTCTTTGACTGGCTTCCACCTGCTAATTCCACTGACAAGTCCCTTGGCAGCATGTTGCATTGGACTACCAACACCTCCGTGGTCTTGTCTCCACATTCCAGGATTACTGCAGCTCTCTTGAATTTCAGTGTTGTGCTTCAGAGAAGAGTAGAAATAAGAAAGCCACCTAAAAGTCAAGTTATTGAGTATGTTATTAATAAGAATATTATTGGTAGCCTCTTCATCCCTTCAGGATTTAGTACCCCATGGCACTTTACAGAATCCAAGAAAAGGCGTATTTGAAGTATTGTCCTTCCTTTGCTTAAAACTGAAAGAATCCCCTGCACATCTGAGACTCTGCAGAATCAGATATACTATCTGATATGCCTTCTTACACATAACTACAGAGGGATTTGCAAAACAAGTTTCTCTGACATCTGTTACATGCCAAAGACTTCCCTGGAATTGTTCAAGGTATGACTTGACCTGGCGCTTAGTGCTGTGCTTTAGTTCATATGGTGGCAGCTGGACAAAGGCTGCATCTTGGAGATCTTTACCAGCCTTAATGATTCTATGATTCTGTAATTGGCTGAAGGTAAAAGCTTTTGGGGAACTGAGCCTCCTGTTAGTCAACAGGCCAGAGTTGCAGATTTATACTGATGCCAAATTCTGCGGTGGGATGTGATGCAAAACCTTACTGAGGGTTTCCACATCCAGAGAACCAGTCCAATAGGACCAGTTAATGTGATATTACAGAACAAGCCTTTCCCAATTGCTCTTCATTTAGAGCAGTCCTTTTCACATGGTAAATTAGGTGTCTGCTGGAGTAAGCACATGAACTTGGTCTCTAACATGGCTACAGGTTGCCTTAGTAGAAGGCAGTAAAATTATTTCTGCTTTCCTTCTGTCTCACCTCCCCCATCCTCTACATTTTCATAAGACACTTTGAACATTTATTCCAGGATTGCCTCTTCCAAGCTCAAGAATTATCCATCCTGACAGACAGGAAGCCAAGGAAAGATGGCAGGAGGCCTGCATGGATGAAACAGGAGCTCCAGACAAACCTCAAATGCAAAAAAGAAACATGCAAGAGGTAGAATTATTTTCAGATTTCCCATAAGGAGTGTAGACACATTACATCATGCAAGGATAAGGTTAGGAAAACAAAAGCCCAGCTGGAGTTGGATCTGGTGAGGGATGTGAAGGAAAACAGGAAGGGCTTCTACAAGTGTATCTACAGGAAAAAAAAAACAAAACAAAGTAGGGGTGAGGGGTGGGAAATGTAGGCTTGCTGTGAATGAGAGCATGGAAAAGGCTGATGACTTCTTGGCTAGAGATATGGGACAGCCAGAATCTTGGTGAAATGCTGCACCTGATGATGATTAGCCCCAGGCACCAGTGCAGACCAGGGAGATTCACCAGCTGAAAAGTGGCTTGGCAGAAGGGGCCTGATGGCCTGCAAGTGCTGGTGGATGACAAATTAACTGTGAGCCAGGAACCTGCCCTTGAAGCAAAGTTGGCCAACAGCATCCTGGTTGGCATGAAGAAGACCATTTCAGGCAGATGGAGTCAGGTGAACCTTTCTTTGTGCTCACCACTTCTGAAACTACATGTGGAGTGCTGCAGCCACAAGGATAAGGACAAGGACTTACAGGGGCAAGTCTAATGAAGGAACATGAAGATTTGAAGGAATGTGATTGGAGCATGTGACATACAGGAAGACACTGGGAACTGTTTTTAGCCTGGGAAAGTGAAGGCTCAGTGGGATCTGAGCAATCTGTATAAATACCTGATGGAGACAGTAAAGAAGGTAGATACTCTTCTCAGCAGTATCCTGTGAAACGATAATGGGCACAAAATCAAATACATGAAATTCCATTCTAATTTTAAAAGCTTTTTAAAAAAATTATTGTGAATGGTCAAGTGCTAAAACATTTGTTTGTGTAGTCTCTATCCTTGGAGACAGTCAATGCCTGACTAGACACAATACTAAGTAACATGCCCTAGTTGACCCTTCTCTGCGTGGGGTGTTGGAGTAGACAATCTCCAGAGGTCCCTTCCAAACTCTATGATTCTGTACAGTAGCACATTTATTATTCCAGGCACAGTTCTGATAGGACCAATGCTTCTATGTACAACTTCTTTTTCCCTTTTTGGCAGAGAGACAAAAAACAGTTCCATCTTTTGATTCTGCTTTCAGAATCAACATTCAGTCTACAGTTATTGCAGGACATGAGTGAGTCCTCATGCTCTCTTCAGCACTTTTCTGTGCCCTACTTCTCCTGTTGCCCAAAGAAACTTACTGAAGCATCACAACTCACCTCTAGCCCCAGCTTCTCTCTTACAAGGACTTCAAAAAGCCCAAAATATGTATTATCTTTTTGTGAGGCATAAGCACGGGATATACCTGAGGCATGAAGAACGGTACACGCACTGCGGGCGCCCTTCTGCTCCAGCTCTGTGTGAGTGGTCCTTTAATTCAGGAATAGATCACTCACCTCTTACTCTGCCTCAAGCACAGCAAAATTGCTGCTCAGAACTACCATGCATCCAAGACTTTCTCCCATTTTTTCCCACTGCTGTACTCCTGCTTTTCTCTTCTACTGACCAATAGTGTGAAATAGCAGAGCTGCTGCGGAGTAAGAGGTTGTGTACTACAGACCTTAATCTTGAAAATGTGCTAATTTCATCCACCAAGATCTTCATGAAGGATTTTCAAGTCATGCTCAAAATAACTCCTTTGCTGAGGGTGGAAGTCTATTAATGAGACAAATGCTGAACCTGCTTCTCTGGAGAGAAATTGCTAGCAGAAGGCTGTGATGGCGTTGTAGGAGGAATTCAGACTAAAACAGTTCTTGACAGTTTTTGTTGGTGCCCTCAGCCACAGGAGTACATCCTTCCTCACTTATATGAGTGCCTTATGTAAAAAAAAATTTCCTCTTGCTTCGTATTTCCTAAATGATACAATTTATCTTGCTTTGTTGCACACAATTTTAAACAGGGTTTCACAATCTCAAAGCTGTTATATTACAAAGCAAAATACCTGAACTTCCTTTCCTGAATTCTCAGCCAACATGGTACACCACACAGTATAGCCTAAGACAGCTCTTCTGAAATTCTGTTGTGATATCACTTTTTATCAGCTTAAGATACAGAAATAAGCCATCAGTGGTAATCATACAGGGCCCCACAACCCTCTGTAATAATTTTAGTGTCTTCAGCTATCAGTCAAAGCTCTAAGGTTTTGGTAAACTTCTTGAATGTGAGGAAGAATTTGCTGAAGTTAATTGGGACAGTCTTTGTAGAGTTCATCCTTTCCATTCAAGTAGTAAAGAGTGATGTGATATCTAGCTTTCTCTATAATGAAATCATTGCTTCTTTGCTTGATGTTTTCAGGCTGGCTCTTGGACAAATAGAGATGTCAAGGAAATAGGAAGTCAATTTTCTCCATGCAATTTTTTTTTTTATTTATGTTTATCTCCAATTAACCAAGTACAGAAATTAATGATGTATCACAAAGTACAGAGAAATTGCCCAGACAGGCAATATCATAAGAAAGCCAGCACCACGTTAGTGGTGGGGCGGAATTATTCCCAAACTGTGTGTGCACATGATAGCAATATTGGATGATACATTTGTAACAGAATACCCGTGCTGGTGACCTTTAATTTCTTTCCTGCCCAAGGATGAAGATTATAATTGGAGGAAAGTAACTAAGCAACAGTAGCTAGCAAGTTTCATTTGAAACACTCCTTCCTCCTCAGCCCCCCTGCAGCTCACACAGTGTTTCACAAAGGGGCTAAACCTCAGATTCAGTTGCAAAGAACACTAGAGACACGGGAATCAAGTAATTTTGTTTACTCAGATTTAAACCAGGAAATATGAACTAATGCAAGAGTCAGAACTAAATTGAAATATCTGAAGTACAAAAATTAAACACTATACAAAATTCATATCATCATCCAACACACATTCCATTTCTAACCCATCAGTTTTGGGATTCATTCAGCAAATGCTTAAAAACAGATTTTTTTTTTTTTTTTTTTTTTTTTTTTTTTTTTTTTTGAGTTTTGAGTTTTACAGCTTCTATTAAGGCTGTTCCTAACAGCCTTGTACAAAAAACAATATTGATCATCTGTGTCATCTTGTGAGATGTTATTGAAAGACAGCATATGTTAATTAACAGATTAATAGGTATGTTCCTTCTACGAATTAATTTTAATTGTCTGTTTATATCAGGGAAACTCAAGTTTGCCAGTCTACCACTTCAGGAAATATTTCACATTAATGACAGTTGCAGGGATTTTTTCTCTGTCAGTAAATATAAGACAAAAGTACTAAATGCTGCACAGTGATATGACTGTAAATGGATCATCTATTTTTACTTCCACATTTTAGCTATTAGCCTGCTCAACAAAAATTTAGCTGTTGATTCTGAGTCTGCAAGTGAACACAAAGTGGCTTCACTAAATCAGCAGTACATCCTGTTTTATTGCATGCCATGCCCAAACTCCACAATTTCAGCAACAGCTGAAACAGACTACATCACTCTAAATGGTATCCAAAATTGTTACGAGGAAGGAGTCTTCTAGTTACTGTACCTGACAAGTGCTATATGCTATGTTTTATATTTAGATGTTTATGTTTAACTCTGTCACAGTTACTGTTGTGAAAGATGTACTTTGAAGATTAACACCACTGGGTGTGGATAGGAGTAGAGATTTGTTTTGGATACATCAGATGGTAGATGCCACCTCTTTTACCCAAGTGTAACCATTTTGCCGGGTCTTAATTGTCTTCATCAAGGGCCAGGTTTAACTTCAAGAGCATCCATGTGTTGCTCAAGTTCCACCCAAAACCTTGGGAAAATTATTTTGAACTTTCTTATGTTCGATGAGCTAATTTTCCCCATTTGCAAGCACAAATCAAAGGGATCAATAAATAACATTTTACACTAATAGAAATAAGAAAGCTCTTGACAAAATAGTTAAACAGGGTAAAAGACAGCACTTTGCATACAGTTATAACAGCAATAAATTTACAGTCTTTAGCTGAGGGGCCAATGCTTGGCCAGCTGCTCACTTTTCCTTCCTAAGGCAGCCTTCACTCAAATTTAAGGATTCCTGTGTCTAGCGAGGCAGCAGGGCCTGGTCAGCTTCAGTTTTCACAGAACTGTAGAATCACAGAATTGTCAAGGTTGGAAGAGACCTTCAAGATCATCCAGTCGCACTGTCCCCAGCACTACCACTGTAACTCCTGAATAATTAAACCACATTCCCTAGTGCCAGATCCAGATACCTCTTTTCTAAAGACTTCTTTTTCTGCTCTCTAACCTTTGTATCCCATGTTGAAAGTTAAGTGCTTTAGATAAGACTAACACTCATCAGGCGTGGTTAAAAAGTCTGAAGTGACCTTGACTCCTCCACACTCTCACAGGTACGAAATTTCCTCCTTTATGCTAAAAAGATCCCATAGAGACAGAAATGTTTCTCAAGTATAATGAAGCAGCATATGCAAAGAAAGCATGTTTCTGGCATATCTACTGGTCCTTTCTGTTCCTCATCCCTTTGCTCTGCCAGTTGTCAGCCTTTCTGCTCCTTTTCTAGTCTGTCTTTCTTTCCCCTGGGGAATTTGTGTGGTGGGAGAAGGTACCAGAGATTTGCTTTCACTTTGGGCCTCAGCCACCAGCTTTACGCAAACCTAATGTATATTTAATATGATACAGCCCTTTCTGCCAACTTCTGATCATGTGCCAGCTGAAGAATGCTGCAAAGTAAAGTCTTCTGACTAAATCTCAAAGCCCACGTTTAAACTCCTGATTAGGGGTGGGTGAGATTACTGGGGATGGGTGTATGTACCCCTCTGTTTCTATGCCAACTGGAATTTCTCCATACTGCAGGATATCTGCGGAAGCAGGCTCCAGAGAACCTTCTGTTTCTGCAGTAGGTGCATAAGGCAAAGCTGCTGCAGGGTTTTTCCTGGTAACTTCATCCCCTGACTCAAGAAGTCGTGTAACACTTCTGCACACAGTTAATTGGTGGTCATGGTTTTCTGGGGGAATTATGGCTTTTCAGTGAGGGGTGTAAGGACATCTCCATATGTGTAGTTGTACATAGAAGAATTTAATGTTGTAAGTTCCTTTGGGAATGCACTATCTATTCCATGGAAGTTTGATTTATTTTCTTCTTTCTTAAATGGATCAGCAGAGACAAAGAAGACTGAGGGTAACGAAGTTTCCTTTCTTAGAAAGTCTTTTTCTTTTCTTTTTTCTCTGCTCACCCCTACTTCCCCTCAGCCCCCCACCCCAGGATTTCTTGAAGTGGTTAAGAAAGGTTTCTATTCACCAGGTAGTACAAAGATCAAAATGTTAAGGGAACCAGAGGGAAGTGATTGAGAAGGTCTTTCTGGGGATGACAACTCTGTCTTGTAATACAATACTATTTCTCATGGGAGTGGGTGGGAGGTCAGCCTAAATTTCCTCTTCCTGTCCTGCCAAATTCCCCAAATTGCATAACTGTGTATTCTCCTTACACAGTGGTACCCTTGGCATCCCTAGCAAATCTGCAGGGAAGCAATGGAGCAGCTGGAGGCTTGAAGGTGGACCAAAATTGGTGGAGGACAGACTTGGTTAGCCAAAAAACAAAACAAACCCAAACCCACAAACTGAATTTACTAACTCTCCCATGTATAACTGAAGAACACAGTACAGATTTAATAACATACACGATTTTGTTCTAAATGCACTCCATCTAGGAAAAATAAGTTTATCGGGATAAGCAAAGGGCCCATGGGGAGTTCATCAGTTCAGTTTCAAGTCACAAGATGTGTTTTACTTGGCTTTGGAACCTTCTTGTGCAAGATTAATATGAAACTGCAGAAATGCAAACTGACAAAGAGACATATTTTTACTGGTTGGTGCTTTTTCCTCTATGCCATTAATTTCATCTGGAGTCCCCATTGCTGCCTTTCCCATCACTGCTGTCTTAGACTAACAGGAGGATGAGGTACTTGTTGGCTTCTGTTGGAAGAGCAGAATAACCAGTATAACTCATAAGGATGTAACCCTGAAGGCTTTTGTTTTGTCACTACCCTGAATCAAAAGAAAAGAATTTGGACCTTCTTGGAGGGGAGTGTAAAACATGGCTAGCCTGGGGTAGGTTCTGCCTGTGTAAGGAGGGAAAGATTTACCTCCTTTAGAAAAATAGTTACACATCTCAAAAGTTCAGGTAGCCAAATCCATTACTTTTGCAGCTTCACCAAGCTTCACTGGAGCCTGCTCCAGCCATGTATGCCAGCTGGTTATCACTAAGACATGGAAAAAGCAAGTACACCCACAGCGATTCTGATAATCTTGCTCTTACTGCCTGTGTGCAGCAGCTTAAACAGGCTCAGTGCTCTTGCTGGGATTGCTTGAGAGGCTGGGTACTACTCAGCATGTGTAAGGGTGGGAGAATCTGGCTCCAAAATGGTTTCTTTTTCTCTCCTTGCTACAGGAACTGGAAAAGACAAGGGTGTGTGGGCGGGCCTGAAGTCCCTCCAAAGAAAGTGTGAGGCCTTGGGCAAAACAAATCCATCAGGTCTCTCATTTCTTCCAAATATAGGTCTGTTCTGAGTAATAGCCAAACTCAAGTCTAAATTCCACAGTCAAACGTTTCAGAGGGAATACATGAAAAAGACCCTATGGCCCAGAGAGTCCGTCTATAGAAAATATTTTGATAGCTCTTCCGCTCTGGCATTATCTTCTGCTTAAAAAGAAAGAAAAGGAAAACACACAGAATTGGAGCACATGATTGAATTTTCACTGTAAAAGAACTGATTGATGAAAATAATACTTCTGAAAACAATCTGTTGTGACCTATCAAGTATTTTTGCCTATGCACCAATTGGCAGGAAGCAGACAGATAAATTATTACAATATGTAAGAAAACAAATTGCTCTGAGGAGAAATGGTATTTGTGTGTGTGTGTGTTTATGAGCAGGATAAGTAAAATTAAACCCTTAAAAGCATGCTGGGAGATCATCTTCCATCACAGCAGAAATATACTGGAAGTAAAGGAACTCACTTCAGCTCTGCCCCTGGCTGAATTTCTAGCAAAACAGGGTTTATGATATGCAAGTGTTCTCCTGGAGTAGAATTTAAAAAAAAAAAATTAAAATAAAAAAGGAGCTTGGGATGTTCTTGCTGTTGAGAGGAAGTGGGGGGGGGGGGGGGTCTCATAGCCATTTTTGCCAAGATACTTATAAATTTTTCAGACATCACCACATTTTAATAAAATAGGGCAATTGCAGCAGCTTCTCAGATCCTGAATATTACTGCCCATGGGAAAATTTTCAGAAGTGCTGTAGACATGAAGGTTTAAGAGACAGCATTCTATTGATTTTCAATAAGACAGTTTCTAAAGAGCCTGGCAAGTGGAAAAATTACAGTGAGATATGGTCTGTATAAAATAACAGCCTGTGGATTGCTCTGTGGTGCCTGTCTGTGCACATGTTCCTATCCCACAGCGAGCAGTTCAGGCAGAGACGGTAACTCCTTTTCTGATAACTCCTTTACCATCAAGAGCCAAACCACTTCACACTTTCCTCAGAGCTCAGACCCTGTACACTGGCAGCTGGTGGGCAACAACGGACGAGGCAGCCACATGCTAAATACCCATTTGATTAAATAAGTAGAGCTTCTAAGTGGCACAGGGTAACTCCACTTTTACATTTGTAGATAACTATCATGCAGCTTGAGCCAAGAGATCCACATTTTCCCTGCTTGTGCCATGCCTGTAACATGTATTGACCCCATCTGCTTGCACTGCTCCTGAGAGGGGAGGGAACCCTTCTGGTCTGGAGCATCCTCTTCTTGTCCTGAACTACCCTCTATTTGTGTGTTGTAGAGAAAGGATGGGGACACTTACAGCATGAAAGTCTGGAACAGGCAATAATAAGACTGATTCTGGGAAATGTGATCTGTGGAGTGTAAATAAATTTCAGGCACATCTCAGGAACTGGAGAGGGAGATGAGATGAGTTGGGGAACATATCAGGTGTTTTTTCCACAGCAAGGCTATACAGTTTCTAGTGGTTGATCTTAGGCTTTCCACTAGGTGTTCCATAGATTTTTCCTTTTGATCATTACTACAATCATCATGATACCAATAAGAAGCAAAGATTTCTAAGGGTATCCAGGAGAATCTGAATTCTATGAAAAAAGCAATGGAAGCCTATTTGCTAAAGGCCTCTTTGCAAATCTTTCCTTACACAAAAAGTTCCTCCATGAAATTCAAATTTCCTCTTGAAATTAAGCATCCTTGTATGTGACAGAGCCAGAGGATCTTGGACGTTTTCTTTTCTGCTTTTTCTTTCAACAAAGTTACAAATATTCTGGGATCTTAAATGTGACAAGAAATTATTTTGTCGTATTTCAAGGCTACTGAATGACTACTCAAAGATAAATAGTGAGCAGAAGTGCTCCTCTAGCAAACTATTGTATTTGCATATTTTAAGGGGACCATTCATAGTTTGTGGGCAGTAGCTGATGCTAATTGCTAGCAGTAAGGTGTTAGCTGCAAGGATTGCTAACTGCAAGCATCTAGCCAGTCTAAGAGGCTGTGATCATGTCTTTCAGACAGCAAGTACAGCACTGTAGATGAAAAGCTACTATGCTATTTTGTGACAGATAACTTGAAAAGGTGGCAGGGGAAGGAAAAGAACCTGTTAGATTCCGATAACACTTAAATATGCTACAAAGAGGTGTAGCTCATATCACCTACCAAAAATTGGAGTAAATTGGTCCTGTTTGTTGTTGAAACATTCTAAGTAGGAGCTCATTACTTCATCTAAGTCAACAGCCTAAATTATACTGGAAAGATTATCAGAACTGAGCTGGTTTGTGCATTTAAGATTTCTGCCTGTGAGTACAACTGCATCACTAAGCCTTCAAGTGCTAGCACCACCTACAAGTAGCTCAGAGACAGGTGAGATGTATTGTTGTGGTTTTAATAGAGGTTTTCAAGGGCCAAGTAGAGGTTTTTCAGTTCCTCTTTCATCTGGTGGAGTGTCCTCTTGACTTTCTGTGGTGTGCTCAAAAGCTCTATGCTGCTAGTGAAGGGATCAGTGCAGAGCAAAAGGCTTCTTGATCTTCATTGCGTAGTTCCTGTGGGGAGACAGAACAGAACTTCTGGTTCAAAAGGCATTTCTTTAAGTGCAAAACCTGCAGGACCTCATTTCTCAGGGTGTAGTCATGGCCTTACTGGGGAGCAGAGGCTGCTGTGACGCCTCCTCACTGCAGCTCCTGAGCTTTGCCTGGTGCAGCAAATCCTGCCCACGGCTGAGCCACTTGCAGCCCCAAAGATCTGCAGTGCCTCATCTCAACCTGGCTGGCTGAGCCCTGTCTGCACTCGCAAAGCTCTGCCTTCACACAATTCAGAGTTATTACAGCCACAAGCTGAGGAATATAGGAGCACAGCATGTCTGCCGCCTTCGCTTCCAAGAAATAACCTGGAGCAGCTCTTTCTTTGTAATATTCTAAAAACCTGTTGATACTAGGCATCCTGGGCTATTTTTCTGTCTCTATTAAAAGAAAAAAAACACGATTGCTTGCCATTTTTGACAATATTTCCATTAAGTGTACGCTGGTAGGAACCCTGTTTACTGATGTTGCTTTATGTTTTCAGTGCTGACAGATTCTTGCACCTTCAGTTATTTTGAGCAGCCTTGGCTGTGTGACTGCCTTGAAAAAATGTATAAAAGAGCTTCATGCCTGAGAGTGGTGTATTCCTTGTCCTCGTACGTTCTTTGCAGGTTTGCCTGAGTCAAATGCTCTGCAAGTCCTCTCTCTTCTGCCAGGGAGTTCTCACCCACGTTTTTACACATATTAAAAATTTAATGTGAACATTTGGATTTAAGATGAGGAGCCTAATTAGCCATGGCTATAGCCCCAGCAGACAGTGCTTCTGGGGAAGAGGCGGGGAGAGTAGGGAAGAAGTCTGGCTCAGGTTCTCTTACTCTAATAAATCCCTCATTTCAGCTCCTACATGCTCCCCAGTAGCTGCACAACCAACATCCTGCCTCCAGCCAGAATTGGTCATGTTGTTCTAACTGTTGGAGATGAAGGCCAGAATTGAAACTCTGCATACTTTAAAAAAAAAGGGAAAAAAAAAAAAAAAGAAGAAAGAAAAAATGTCCTTACTGCACAACATCACAGTTAAGGAAATGTGTTTAGAAACACCTCCAGCTAATTTGAAATAAAGTTATTTAGGTTGCAGACAGCTATTTTGTTGAAAATAGATTGCCTGTGAATGCTGATTCTGCATTCTTGTGCAGATATAATCAGAGGAGAAAGGCAGTCTTTTTAAGGCAATGTTTTTAAGCCCCCTGCTGATCCATGTTAATTCCAGAGACTGCTATAAAATTTCCATGTGGCCTTGGGTAAATCAGTTCTTCACAACCTCCCGTTTTTATGGACTGGCACATAGGGTGGGATTGCACTCTCACAATTCAGTTACAGAATTTACTTCAGAAGCTGCTAAAATGAAGCATTTTTAAGATGAAGCATGGGACAGGTCATAGCAAAAATAAATTCTGAATTTCTATGAACCTTTTCTGAGATAAACAAGCTCATGCTTAACTTTGTTGTACAAAAGTCACTATGCAGATGCAGTGAGATAGCCTGGCATGG